>JAJPUD010004951.1:156560-176899 GCA_023553655.1 Myrmecobius fasciatus | reverse complement strand
AAAAAAAAAAAAAAATTGGAAATTGAAGGGATGCCCATCACCAGGGGGATGGCTGAAAAAAGGTGTATGCTATATGGTATGTAATGGTATATGAATAAAATGGAATACTATTTTGCTAGAAGAAATGATGAACAAGTGGATTTCAGAAAAAACTTGGAAAGATTTACATGAATTGATGCTGACTAAAGTGAACAGAACTAGAACTCCATTGTACATAGTTAGAGAAACATTGTGAGATAACCAAGATCAACTTTCTCAGCAATACAATAATCCAAGATAATAGCAAAAGACTTGTGATGGAAAAATGCCATCCATATCCAGAGAAAGAAATATGGAATATGAATATAGTATTAGAATAAAAGAATAGAAGAATGTATTTTCATTTTTTAAATTTGCTTTTTTTTCTTGTGTTTTTTCTCTTTTGTTTTATTTCTTCTTTCACAAGATGACTAATGTGGAAATAAGATTAACATGATTGTACACATATAGTCTATATTGGATTCTTGCTGTCTGGAAGAGAGAGGGTGGGAGAAAAATTTGGAACTCAAAATCTTACAAAAATTAAAGTTGTAAACTATCTTTACTGTAATTGAAAAGAAAATACTATTAGTTGCAAAATAAAAACAAAAACAAAATGACTCCTTGAAAAAAGAGGCCTTTTTCAGAAGCTCCCAAACCCTGAACTAAACTTTCCTTTGACATCAGGTTGGTCAAGGAGGAAAGTTTATACAGTATTTTCAGAACTGCATGTCCACATGAGGCATCACCCCTCTCCTCCACTCCCACTTTTCTCCACCCATGGTGAAGAGGAGAGCCACAGCTGTTATAGAGCTAAAGATGGTATATTCAGCAGGGAAGGATAGGAATAGTCTCTAGCTTAAACAACAAACCTGACAATTATAGGACTTAACCCAGACAATTATAGTTGCTGAATAATTTCTTCCCCCCCCCTTTTGTTTATTTGAATCAACATATTACATTTTAGGTTAAAGGAGCCTACAGAACAAGTGGTATTTTCAGTGCATTTCAAAGTATTTTATAATCTTAATTTTTAAAAAAACTCTATTTAGATATAAATGGAACATTGTACTATTATTTAAAATATTTATTAAGACACTATCCCAAAAGAAATCTAATAACAAAGAGATGGAAAATTTTCTTGTTTTAGGAAATAGACTTCTCACCATGAATTCTCTGTGACACATCTGATTTCCTACTTAGCTCACTGATCCAAACAGTCACTAGGTAAGGATGGATGTGACACAGGCCTAGCTGTGTTGCAGTAGCACAAAAGGAAATATGAGCTACACAGTCCTGGGAATTGGAAATCCTGTCTTCATTACTCAATCAAAGCTCTGCTACAGCAGCAGGCAAGCTCTAGGACACCAACCATCATTTATGTGAGCCTTCCATGTGTGGAAACACTTGCCTTTAGAAAATTTTCCACACTAAAAAAAAAACCCCAAAAAAACAACCTTAAGTCTTAAATATCCACAGCTTTCTATTCTATCAAAGACTTAATTTAATCACAAAATGCAGCACTGAAATCTTCATGGAAGAGTTAGGGGATAAGTAGGCCAGGTCAGATATGGTTCAAAAACCACATTCAAAAGCCTAAAAGCAGCCCATTCTTCTGAATAGGCTTTTTCCTGTACCCCTGATGAAGCTATAGACTTACCTTTCCCCACCCCATGGTTAATGCAAGAGAGATTCAGAGAGAAGTTTTCCCTAAAAATTAGGTCAATATAATAGACTTGGCTGCTCACATGCAATTAATTTCCCTTTCTCCTATAAGTCTCATCTTACAACAAAAGATGAGACTCATGATTATTTTTGCTACCTTGAGATTATCCTTTTTTTTTCAAAAAATACATTTTTAGAGTTTTTTTTGATCTTTTATCACCTCCTTCTCCCAGAAGGCAAAAACAAAAATAGTTTAGTAAAACTTTAAAAATCTGACATTATATGCAGTGTTCTTCACCCACAGTCCCCCAGGTCAAAGAACTGGGGTGGGAGTGAGGGTGGCTGGAATAATACCTTTTCATAGGGATAACTGCTGCTAGAAAAATATTCATTTTATTGATATTTTTGCCTTTTCATCGCCTTTATTTCCAAATCTTCTCCCAAGTTACCCATCCTTTGCAGCAAATCTTTTAAAAACTAACCATACATTGAACAGTTTATATAAACTTCCACACTCATAGTCCCCCATCTCTACAATGAGAGGAAGATGCATTTTCCTGCCTCTTATCCTAGACCAAGTTCCTGTAATTCCTTTTCAGCAATGGAATGAGTAATCTGTGTGCACAGTAGATAATAAAGATTTTTTGCTACAGATTTAAAGGTATATTTCCATTTGGAGCTAAAATCTTTTTTTAAAATTCATGCCAATTAAGTTCTTCTTACTACATAATCAAGAAATGACTTTGCAGAAATGGAAGACTATACCTAAAGTTGTATGATATTTTGGCTAGTAAATGTGGGTTTTTTTTTCTTTTTCCTTCAGCTTCCTACAAGTAGTTTCCTCTCTACAAAAATAGTTTTCTTCTTTCCTCAAAGTTTTGTCTTAAGTTGTTATAATCGTTCATAAAAAGACTCTTTGTGGCTCAATGGTAGTCCCAACAATGTTCCTCCCCTCCAGTCCTGGGAAAAGGATTTATGGAATAAAGAAGGTTTACCCAGGGCTCTATCAAAGAGAAGAGGGGCTAGAGTGCTGACTCTTTGGGTCAGAAGACTTGGGTTCAAAAAATCTGCTTCTGTCACCTTCTATCTATATGAGCTTGGTTAAATCACTAACCTATTTTTGCTCTAGTTTCTTCATCTTTGAAATGAGGGGACTGGATTAGATGGTCATTGAAGTCCTTTCCAGCTCTTGATTCATGATCCTGAGTAGATGTGCTTAGGGATATATCAAGAAGGTAAATCTGACATTGTGAGTGAAACACATGTTGTCAAGGGCTTAGTGAAGTCTCAAATTATAAGAGATAGGCTTCTTTACTATCTCTGTTTCTAGGGTGATTACTGGTAAACAGTGGATATACATGTTTGTATGCATTCAAAAGAAGTATCGGGGCAGCTAGGTGGTGCAGTGGTTAGAGCACCAGCCCTGAAGTCAGGAGGACCTAAGTTCAAATCTGGTCTCAGACACTTCCTAGCTGTGTGACCTTGGGCAAGTCACTTAACCCCAATTGCCTCAACAAAAAAAAAAAAAAAAAAAAAGAAGTAGTATCTGGGAGCCAAACTGAGGGAAAGCATAATTTAATGGTGGGATTTTCTATTTCTCACAGAGACTATCAGGGGGATATTTAGTCCCGAACAAACTAATGAATCTGCAGCCTTGGTTACTGTTGTTTTGTCTTGGCTGTCTCTGTCTTCATAAAAAATCTTTTAATGTCAAAGTTTTACATCTGGAAGGAACTATAAGATAGGCGGTGTGGTGCAGTGGATAGAGACACGGCCTTAGAACCAGGGAGATCAGGGCTCAAGGCTTCTCTCTAATAACATGCTAATTGTGGGAACCTTAACCTCTCAGAGCAGTGAGAAGTTCTCAAAGACTATAAATTTCAAAGTAATTGTCTAATCTATGTTGGTAAAGAGAATTTTTTCATTAGCAGCTCCCTATACTCATGAAACTTTAGACCTAGTCTAAAAACAGTGAACAAAAAATTGGTTAATTCCTAAATCAGGTCCTAATTCTATAGATTGAGTCAGAAAGCAACAGGAAAACTTCAATCTCATGCTTGCTCTTATATTTTGGCACTGGACAGTAGAAATAAGTGTATTGGAAAAAACACAGGATTAGGAATTGGAGGACTCATGTTTGAATTCTAGCTCAGTTGCAGGTAAGTCATTTCCCCCTTATGGGCCTAGTCTCCTCCTCTTCATGAATGAAAGGGTTGAACTTTCTAAGATTCCTTCCAATTCTATACATACCATCCTATGATCTACTTGTATATTCAGTGAATGCTCAATGATAAAAACATCTCTGAACTGAGTTTTAAGCCAGGCATGGATGTTGTAGATAATGTGCAAAGTCTCTCAAACACCTAATACTGGAAAATCCTCATTATCTCAAGTCCTTTCCCCATGTTTCCATGATGCATCTGACTTTCCACTTAGGTTATCTCTTCTGACAGTCAGAAGGTAGATGTAGAGAGTGTTCTGTGGCATGAGGTAGCATAAGCAAAGCATGGACTAAGAAGTGCTAGGAATTAATAATCTTTTTCCCTTTTTCACTCTGCAGATATAACTGCAGCCAAGATATATTGACACTGGGCATTTTGCTGCTCTTTCTCTATTTTGGAGCCACTTTGTTTTCTATTGGGGATTTTCCATTCTAACATAAATCTCTGAATTTCATTGTGTTAAAGAATTTATTCATTTCCACATCAATTAAAATGAGAGACACATTTGGATGTTCTCATGATCTTAGCCAAGGTCTTGGCTAATGAGAAGGGGGTTACAGAGAGTCCTGGACTCCCTTCCTGCCATGCTAGCTAAGGACATCACTTTTTTGGCCCTCCCCATTCCTCGAAAAAGGACAAAAACAAAATTCTCCTGTATCAAAGGTCTTCCTATTACAAGTAGAAAACTGGGAGGAAATTTTTACAGCAAGTTTCTCTGATAAAGGACTTATTCTCAAATAGAAAACAGTCAAAGACTTAAGATTAAAAATTTATAAGAATGAATAGGCATTTTTCAGAAAAAGAAAAGAAAGTATGTGGTGCAGTGGATTGAGAACTAGGACTAGTGTTAAGACTTCTTCTTGAGTTCAGATTTAGCCTCAGACACTAGCTGTGTGATCTCAAGCAAATTGCTTAACCCTATTCACCTCAGTTTCCTCATCTGTAAAATGAGCTGGAGAAGGAAATGGCAAACCACTTCAGTATCTCTATCAAGAAAATCTCAAATGGATGATAGTGACTGAAATGATCCAGCAATACACTATTAGGTCTGCATCCCAAAGAGATTTAAAAACGAAAAGGAAAAGAACCTAAATGTACAAAAATATTTCTAGTAGTTCTTTTTGTGATGGCAAAGAATTGGAAATTGAGGAGATGCCCAACAATTGGGGAATGGCTGAACAAGTTGTGGTATATGAATGTAATGGAATATTATTGTGCTATAAGAAATGAGCAGGATGCTTTCAGAAAAAAAACCTGGAAAGACTTATCTGAACTGAAACTTGAGTGAAGTGAGCAGAACCAAGAAAACATTGCACCACAGTAACAATAACAATGTGGGATGATCACCTATAATAAATTTAGCTTGATGACCGCCTATAATAAATTTAGTTCTTCTCAGCAATGGAGTAACCCAAGAAAATTCTTCTTGGCAGAGATGTAAATTTGGAGGGAGCCTTCACCCAGTAATAACTTGACTAGTGGGTAGTAGGCACTTAATAAAGGTTTTTGATTGATTACAGAAGTAGGGCTTTCCTGACATTCCCCTGCTAGTCAATCCTATTAAATTTACTTTATTTTTATACTTTTCCTTGAGCTATAATGATTTTTACTTCCATTATCTATCTTGGTTCTATTCTATGTCCAAAAATAGAATAACTTCAGTGCCAATTTCCACTCAATTACACTGCTTTGAATCACTATCCTCATGTTGATTGTACGTAACAGTTAAAGGTCTTGAAATCCTGTCTCACCTTCCCTTCTTCCTTACACTAGTTTCCATAGAAGATTTAAAAGAATACAGAATGGATAAGGGCAATTCTAAATGTGATAATATATAAACAGAGTGAATAAAAAACTTGGAGATAGGAAGAAAAAGAATAGAGAAGGAATTGAAAGAAGTGGGAACATAAACAGCAAAGAAATTCCTAACAGGTAAATGTCCCAGAAATACCTAGAGTAATTTTGGTGGAGTGGAGTGGTTTAAGAGAATTAGGATACATTGTGCATATTGATCTAAGGAATTCTTTCATAGAACAAAAAATATCAGTATCTTATTCTGCCCACTGAGTACTCATTCAGTCTACTCTTCTATTCTTCCCAGTCCTACATGCCAAAATAAACTACCGACTTCTTTCTCTTCTTCAAGTATAAACAGAAGAAATAGAGAGAACAGTATTCCAGGATGGGACTAAAAAGTTCCCAACCTACCTATAACAAAGAGAGCATACTTTGATTTAAAAAATATATATAATGTCAGAAAGGACATTAATAACTATCTAGTTCAACTTTTTACCCTAGGTGTCAAGTTTCTTTTCAGACTCCTTAACAAATGGTCATCTAGTCTTTTTAAGAAAATCCAGTGATTAGAATTTTCTGCAATTTTGCAAGACAGTCCATTCTACTGTTGACCAACTCTAATTGCTAAAAAGTGATATTAAGTCAAAAATCTGTTTCCTAGAAATTTCTCTATTTGTTCTAGTGTAGTTGATATATTATGCCCTTGGGATCCTTATTCCATCTCTACTGGAGATGTGTCAGGTCTCAAAAGCTTAACTATTTTTACCTAAGTTCCCTTAAGGAGGGGAATGGGCAAGCAAAGGGCTTTAGTTTGTTAATTCTGCCATGATTTATTAAATTACTATTATTCTGGGCTAGAACAAGATCCCCTAATGCCATCAACTCAAGCCCTCACCAGTATGCTCCACTCTCTTCCCTTTCCCCAAGATTATCAGTAAAGAATCAATTTAATCAAATAAAATGGTAATGTAGGGGGCAGCCAGGTGGCACAGTGGATAGAGCAACAGCCCTGACATCAGGAGGATTTGAGTTCAAATATGGCCTCAGACACTTAGCATTTCCTAGTTGTGTGACTCTGGGCAAGTCACTTAACCCCAATTGCCTCAGCAATAAATAAATAAAAATAAAATGGTAACGTAATGTAAGAACAGCTGGTACAAAACATCTTTCCCAAATGTGGCATAAGCACATACAGAGACCAAGGAGAAGTGGGCTCAAGCTTAGCGAACACATATGGCAAAAGGTAACCAATAGATTCTGGTTGTTGTAAGTCCTTTTATTCCTATTGATGATGAGCTAATAAGTTCTCCCTAGCAATGGGACTTGATTTAATTGATCTCAGAGGTGGGGCTTTCATGACATTCTTTGCTAGGCTCCTTGCTGAGCTATAAATTCAGTCTATTCTTACTTCCTGTTTCAAACACTATCCCCATCCAGAGAGGAAAACAGTAAAGGGGATATGGGATGTCCAATATCTCCCTACCAGACTCTTTGAAGTTTACAAGGTCCTTGTCTTGTCAAGAAGATGGAGATAGGAAGAAATTGAACTGAAGTTTCTTGTTCTCTCTTCAGGGATGTGCTTGAAGGTTTAAAAAAAAATCTAAATTTTGAAATTGCTTCTGAATTCCTCTTTAGATCACTAGATATTTTGCAAATGATCTTTGGGGAATGATAAAATTTACTTTCCACAAGATACCTGAATAATGTCAAAGGTTTGGGGAATTTGTTTTTGTTATTAGCATTTAGTTTAATGCCAGTGATTGATTGATTGAGATATCTTCTCACTTAGTTCTTCACCTAATGTGAAAGCTAACATGAGATGAGATAGTTTCAACCCTGCCTTTATACTCTATCCCTAGTTTTAATATTTACTACCATCAGCAAATCTACTGATTTGTGTTTGATAAAAATCAAATCCTGAATAACTCTTTAGTGACTTGCGAAGGCTGTTTTCATTTTTGAATGCCTTTCTCAGTACCTTGTACTAAAAAGTCTTGGGGAAATCTATGTGGCATAGTTCACAATCAAATATGATAATTTACATTCTTCCATACTTCCAAATATTAGATGGTACAACTTAACAAACTTGACTTGGACAAAGTCCTAATACAGATTACCCACTGTTTTGTTGCAAAAATGGTCTTCACTAAACCCCTCCCCCCAAAAAAATCAAGAAAGAAAAAAATCAAAACTTCTCAGTAAAAAGTCTAGTACCTTATATTTTCTGAGAACTGTGGGGCCCCATGGACTATCCCATCTACTTGAAAAAACATTTCTTGATTGAATCAATCAATCAAAATGGAGAATAATTTGGAATGGAGTTTGTTAGGCTTTGGTTCAAATACTGCCTTAGCTCTTAGTAAGTTACAACTTCTCAGGGCCTTATTTTTCTCATCTGTATAATGATGGGGTTAGACTCAATGACCTCTGAGTCCTTTCCAAGTCTAGATTTATGATCCTCTGCTCCCTCCATAGGAAACCGTCACCCCCTACTATGTGAGGCTAAAACAGGATTCCTCAGATTTATATGATGACTAGCATAAAGGAGGAGCTTAATAAATTCTCATTGACTGATTGTTAGTGTTTATAAATTTTCCTTGTTATTCTGTGGAACATGGGATGCTGATTTGTTCAATATGATTATATTTAATAAACATTTATTTTAGTGCCTGTTATATGCATGTCAAGAGACAGTATGGATGGCAGATGTGGAGCCAGACTCAGAGTCAGCGAGGCTTGACTTCTGGTCTTGCATCTGGCTTATACTTATGCATCTAGGTGACAAAATGGATAGAGAACTGAGCTATAGAAGTCAAGAATACCAGAGTTTAAATCTGGTCTTAGATACTCCCTATCTATCTGATCCAGAACAACTCAATCTCTCTCTCTGTATCAATTTTTTTCATTTGTAAATGGGGATAATAATAGTACCTACTTCCCATAGTAGTTGTGAGGATCAAATGAGAAAATATTGGTAAGGCATTTAGAAAAGTGCCTGACATATAGAAAGTGCTGTTACTGCTGCTGCTGCTATTACTACCACTATTACTACTAGTTAGTCAATAAACATTTATTAAGCATCTACTATGATAACTATTGATATTATAACCTAGAAAAATCACTTAACTTCTGAGAAATACAGCAGAAAACAGCTGCTGACCAAGTATAATGCTTTGTATGTTAATACATCAAAAATATGTGGTCTCATCAGTGGACACAGGTCACAACTCATTTATCACTTCCTAAGTCCAAGAGAGCTGACTCCCATCAGAGAAGTTAAATATTAATGTACATAATAAGTTTCCAAGTCCAGACCACACTTCTTTTCAATGTACTAGTTTCTCTCACACAAAGGAAAAGTCCTTAATCTAAAAAGGTCAAGGTCACCACTGCATCTTCAGCCATCACCAGTCTTGTCACTGGACTCCAATGCCTATGGAAGAGACAGAAAAGTTGATAATTTTACAAAGATCTGCCTCACTTAAATTCAATTCATGAACAAATCAAGACATCATTCTCTTGATATCATTTGTCTTCTTTGGGAAAGAAGAACAAACAACAAGAATGTTGAGTTTATATACCAGGCATTCAGTATACTGATGAAATAAGAGGTTGGAAACAAAATACAACAATAATAATAATAACAATAACAATAATCATATTCAGGTACTAATTGTTTTAAAGGTCTATAATTCAATCTCTTTTTTCTGAGCCAATGGTACTTTTTTTTATTTAAATAATATTTTATTAAAGCTTTTTATTTGCAAAACATATGCATGGGTAATTTTTCAACATTGACCCTTGCAAAGCTTTTTGTTACAAATTTTTCCCTCCTTCCGCCCACCCACTTCCCCAGACGGCAGGAAACCTAATACATGTAAATTATGTTAAAATATTTGACAAATCAAATATGTGTATACATATTTATGTAGTTATCTTTCTGTACAAGAAAAATCAAATCTACAAGAAAAAAAAAACCTGAGAAGGAAAACATAATGCAAGTAAACATCAATAGAGAGCATGAACATGCTATGTTGTAGTCCATACTCAGAGCCCACAGGCCTCTCCCTGGGTGTATATGGCTTTCTTCACTAAACAACTAGAACTGGTTTGAAACATTTCATTGTTGAAGGGAACCATGTCCATTAGAATAGGTCATCATATAGTCTTATTATTGCCGTGTACAATGATCTCCTGGTTCTTCTCATTTCACTCAGCATCAGTTCATGCAAGTCTCTCCAGGCCTCTCTGAAATCATCCTGCTGGTCGTTTCTTACAGAGCAATAATATTCCATAATATTCATATACCATAATTTATTCAGCCACTCTCCAATTGATGGACATCCATTCAGTTTCCAGTTTTTAGCCACTACAAAAAGGGCTGCCACAAATATTCTTGCAAATGTGGGTCCCTTTCCTTCCTTTAAGATCTCTTTGGGATATAGGCCCAATAAAAACACTGCTGGGTCAAATGGTATGCACAGTTTGATAACTTTTTGAGCATAATTCCAAATTGCTCTCCAGAATGGTTGGATCCATTCATAGTTCCACCAACAATGTATCAGTGTCCCAGTTTTCCCACATCCCCTCCAACATTTGTCATTATCTTTTCCTGTCATTTTAGCCAATCTGACAGGTGTGGTAGTGGTACCTCAGAGTTGTTTTCATTTGCATTTCTCTGATCAATAGTGATTTGGAGCACCTTTTTATGTGACTAGAAATAGTTTTAATTTCTTCATCTGAAAATTGTCCATATCTTTTGATCATTTATCAATTGGAGAGTGGCTTGAATTCTTATAAATATGAGACAATTCTCTATATATTTTAGAAATGAGGCCTTTATCAGAATCCTTCAATGTAAAGATGATTTCCCAATTTATTACTTCCTTCCTAATTGCCTGCATTAATTTTGTTTGTACAAAAACTTTTTAACTTAATATAAACAAAATTATCTATCTGGTGTTCAATTAAGAGTTCCAGTTCTTCTTTGGACACAAATTCCTTCCTTCTCCACAGGTCTGAGAGGTAAACTATCCTAAGTCGCTTATAATATCACTCTTTATGTCTAAATCATGAACCCATTTAGATCTTATCTTGGCATGTGGTGTTAAGTGTGGGTCATGCCCTAATTTCTTCCGCACTAGTTTCCAATTTTCCCAGGAGTTTTTGTCAAATAGTGAGTACTTATTCCAAAAGCTGGGGTCTTTGGGTTTATCAAACACTGGATTGCTGTAGTTATTGCCTAGTTTGTCCTGTGATTCTGTCCTATTCCATTGACTTACTACTCTATTTCTTAGCCAGTACCAAATGGTTTTGATGATCACTGCTTTATAATATAGTTTTAGATCTGGTACAGCTAGGCCACCTTCATCAGCATTTTTTTCATTAATTCCTTTGGAATTCTTGATCTTTTGTTCTTCCAGATGAACTTTTGCTATTTTTTTCTAGATCTGTAAAATAATTTCTTGGGAGTTTGATTGGTATGGCACTAAATAAGTAAATTAATTTCTGTAATATTGTCATTTTTATATAATTCAATCTCTATAGAAAGTACCTCATACATTCTATATATGTCCAGTGGCTTGGAGTTTTCTCTTCTCCTTTTCAATATGGCATCTTTCCACTCACTAAACTCTTAAGACTGGTTTTAATTCTATCCCCACACCCCCAAAATGATCTTTTTTGCCTTACTTTTTCATTAAAGTATTTTTTTCTGGCTTGAGTAGCAATCCTCACCCCCAACAATAAGCAAAAGCAGAAAGATGCATTTTTTAAACCTTTCACCTTTTCTTCAGCTAGCATTTATGGCACACATAATTTATAAGTGCCTCAGGCAGGAAGAAAAACATAGCACATACTCTGAGAGTCACTGGAATCATTCCTTCAGTTTCCATACCTCCCGGGTCTGAAATGGAACTAATGAGTAAGTTCTTGCCACTTTCTTTTGCTGCTTATTTTTTAAAGAGAAGCAAAATATCCAGAGGCATTGAAATGTGCTATGCTGAGACCCCATAACACTTACATTTTACCTTTATTAAAGATAAAATTTCTTGAAAGGTATTTGCATTAGCTTCTTGTGTTTTTGTATCTTCCCTAGGGTCTACCACAGAGCAAAAGGAGTCTAATAAATAGTGGCTGAATGAACTAAAGTCTTGTGTAGCTCCTTATGGTAGCAGTCCCTGTAAACTACTTCCTATTTAAGTAGCACAGTGCCTGTTACATAGTAGGTGCTTAATAAATGTTTGTTGACTGTCTGACTCTTCTAACCAGAACTTTCACTAGTGTAACTGTAGCCAACTTCCTATTTGACAGATCTATTTACTGCTAAGCTCCTAGTTACAGTATTAAGCCTCTATTTCTTTTCAATAATTTATTCAACATTCAGTAAGAATTCACCAGAAAAGAAAGTATGGTTCAGTGTTTGGACTTGGCATCAAAATCTGAGATCAAAACTCACCACAGAAACTTATCTTATTATGTGCATTATTTAATTTCTCTGACCAGAGGCAGCTCTTTTGGACTTAGAAAGCGATAAGCAGGTAACCTGTGTCAGTGAAGAACTGTTGTAACCACAGATACTTCATATAGTAAGATGAAAAGCACTATCCTAGGTCCTGAAGGATATACACAGATAAATAAGATTTGGTTCCTGCTGTCAGGTGACTATCCTGGGTCACTCACCTTGATGGAACCCCAGAAAGTCAGATACTTTGAGGGTTAAAATCCTCTCCAAAACATTATCCAAACCCCATCACTCTCATTAATATGGTTATTTTTACTTGTCAGACAGAGGGCACACTGCACAAAGAAATAACATTTAATCAATAACATTTACAATAAATCATCCCCTCAAAAACAAGTCATCCTCATGAGTTCAGATCCAACCTCAGACATAATTATTAGCTGTGTGACCCTGGACAAGTCACTTAACTATCATTTTTCTTCATATGTGAAATGATATAGAAGAGGAAATAGCAAATAACTCAAGTATCTTTGCCAGGAAAACCCCAAAGGGGAATAAGAAAAATAACAGAAATTTGATGACTATTCTCTTCTGACTGCCCTCATACCTGCCTTTCTAACTACTCCTTCCCAGTCTTTTTTTGGATGGAACTTCATTAAGGTCATGCCTAGGAATAGTGGGTGTTCTACAAGACTCTTTCTGGGACCTCTTCTTCCTCTATACTATTTCACCTTCCATAGATTCATGATCATTTCTGTGCTGATGATTCTCATATCTATTTGCACAGCTTTAACCTCTTGGCTGGTCTCTATTCTAACATCTCTAACTATTGGTCATAGAAAACTGGATGTTCTGTAAACATTTTAAATTCACTGTGTCCAAAACTGAACTCATTCATTATCTTTCTCCCAAAACCTTCCCTTCTTCCAAATTTTTCTAATTCTATTAAGAGCATTATTAATCTCACAGTCACACAAGCTTGTAACCTAAATGCTATCCTTGGCTTCTTACTATTTCTCACTCCCTATGTAAAATTTGTTGTCAAAGTCTTATCTTTGTAATATCACTTACTTATGCCTCCTTCTCCCTCCTGACACTGTAACCACTCACTTCAGGTCTTCAATTCCTTATGTCTGACCTATTGCAATAGCCTGCTTTCCAAAAGTCTCTCCCTACTCCAATCTATCCTCCACCCAGCTGTTAAAGTGATCTTCCTAAAGTCTGACCATATGTCACTCCTGTACTCAGTTACTCCAGTGACCTCCATCACTTCCAAGATTAAATACAAAATCCTATGTTTAGTGTTCAAAGTCCCTTCCTACCTTTCCAAACTCCTTATACCTTATCCCACACATGGTCCCTCCATGTATTCTGCAAACCAGTAGCACTGGCCTTCTTCCTGTTCCTCCAATAATGGTCTACCTTCTGACTAGCTGTCCCCTATGCCTGGAATGGTCTCCCTCATTATCTTTCTGTATATCCCTGGCACTTTAAAAGAGTGCCTGTACATAGTAGGTACTTAATTAATATTAATTGACTAACCAACTGACCATTATCACCATTATGTTCCTTTGATTTATGCAGGTCACAAGGGATGGACGTGTTGGAAAAGTCTGGCAAACTTTGGCCTCTATACCACCAGTAACAAACTACAGCTTATTCTTTCTGTGGTCTTTTTATGCTTACCAAGTAGTAGGAGATTTAACACATGTTCAAAACAGAACATGATAAATGCATGAGTGAGATATAATCAAAGTGTTCTGAGAGTTCCAAGGCATGAAAGTCATTTCTGAGCCTAGGAATCAGTAAATTCTTCACATAAGAAATGGCATTTAATCTGAATCAAAGATTGAGAAGGAAGTCAACAGGCAACTAGAGGTCATTTACTGATTAGTTAAGTGTCCAGCTCAGCCTCTTCCAATAGTCACCAGAACCCTGAACTAAAATATTAGGAAATTTCTCACTCACCTTTTCCTGCCTCTTCTTGCTGATATAGTTTGCTGATAGACTTCTGGTGGATTTAAGGGATAATATCTTTGAAAAGTTCCAAAGAGAAACACCAATGTAATTTTTTATTCACTGTGGATTAGTTGATTGTTCTTGTTATATTTTAATGCATGTAACATATAATTAAAAAGAAAATGTGTATCACTTAAATAGAAAACATAGTATTTTCCATTGACCTATAAGCAGTCATAAATTGAGTAAAGTAACCAGGATCTGTCCCTAAACTTTGATATGAGAGGGTGCAAAAATACTTCAGCAGTAGGGAAGGCATTATATTAACCAATTCCTGCTCCTACTCACTTGAATTTATCTTAAACTATTTTTGTATCATTTTCACATCATGAATTACAGATTTAAAGGCAAACTTCTCTAGAGTATTCTATGCTACTTACTTTTGTTAGCTGGAAGAACGAACCCCAAAACCTGAAAGAGTTTTTGAAAGAAATATATTGGATCATTTGGTAGAGATCCAGGTGTGGTTCCCTACTAAGTCTTTGTGACATTTACATTAAATAAAGTTCAGACAAGGGATAAAGACTTTTTGCCTGATTAGTCACACAGAAATAGCAAGTGGTCTCTAGAGAAAAACAATTGGAGATACATATCTATAGGTAAATCAATCTAATTTGGGGAATCTGAAACACAAGTTTTGGCTAGACCCAAAATAAAACCTGAGTGGATTCAAAACAAGCACTGGGTGGAATCTAAACATTCTTTACAGCCATCTGGCTTCCCTGGAGGTCTCTGGCCTCTATAGTAAGCTTTTGGATTACACAAAACTTAGTCACACAAAGTTAGATTCAAACAATGTTAATAAATAATAAATCGCAAGCTATTCCTGGAGAGGGTTTGGAGCTAAAGTTTTGAGTGAACAGAGGCCCACAAAATACCTTGAACCTGAGTTGCCTTTTCTGGTAGTAGGGCTCATTATGAGAGTGGGTACCCTAGAAAATATAAATAAATGAATGAAGAAACAGAGTCAGAGAATTTAAATTATTTGTTTAGGATCACACAACTAGCAAGTGTTAGTGAGACAATTTGAACTCAGCTTATTTTGAATCTGAGCTCTGCAGTTTTAACCACTATGCCATGCTGACCCACCAGCTGACAATTTTTTTTGCTATAATAGTGTTCTTTTAATAGTTTTCCTTGTGCTGAGAGTCAGTGTATCTGTCCTTCTGTGCTGTGTCTGCCCCTCAGACAGAGGTTTTTAACCTTTTTGTGACCAATATCTTAACCTTAGGTTGGCAAATCCCATGGACCTCTTCTCAGAATAAATTTTAAATGCATAAATAAAATACATAAGATCACAAAAGAAATCAATCAAAGTGAAAGAATTATCAAATCAGGTTTTAAAACAAGTTCACAGCTCCCAATTAAGAATCCCTATCCTAGACTTCCAATGATTACAGCGGAATCCAATGCAACCATTGGAAATCTTAGACACAGAATATAGCAAAAGATTGGTATATCCTGATCTGGACCAATTAAGGTTAATAACAGCTGTACCCTTGGAACTACTCACTACTACTCACTTCAGTATTCACTTAGATGTGTGTATGACAGAGGCCCTGGTACCCTGACAGTCCTTGACAGTTCAGCACTTACAAATCTTTATTCATTTCCTACTTAAGCTGAAAAGCACACCCACAAACTAGTGGAGAGATACTAGGTGGATATTACAAGTAAGGAAAAGACCTCTTATGGGTTATTTATTATGCCATGGTCACTGAGGCAGTTAGTTGGCACTAGGGCCAAGGGGCAGGAATATCTGAGTTCAAATCTGACCTCAGAGTGCAAACTTGGACAAGCCTGTTTGCCTCAGTTTCCTTATCTGTAAAATGTGTATAACATCCTCTATCTTTTAGGGTTGTTGTCAGGATCAAGTGAAATAATATTTGTAAAGTGTTTAGCACAGCTTCTACTGCTTTATAATATAATATATAAATAATATAAGTATATATTTATATAAATATAAAAATAATAACATAATTTATAATAACCTTATAAATGCTTATTTCCTCCCCCTCTTCCTTCTCAGCCTATGACTATCGCTTTTGTCCAACTCTGCTAGATGACCAGGCACAGTCCTGGAGAGAGGAAACCTCGAGGAACCACATTCTAATCTTATTAAAAATGCTTGACAGAACCATTCTTCAGACTTGTATGACTCTTTAAAATTACGATTTTATAGAAATAACTCTGTCTCAATTGCTGTTCCCTTAGAGATAGGAATCTGGGGGCTTTTGCAAGAACATTATTGGAAGGGGGGAAAGTGATCCTTCTTGCTTCAGTAAGCCACATTTCTTCCCTGCTTCACATCTGTCCTCAGGACTAGGCCCCAGCCAAAACATTCTCGATCGAGCTCTCACCTCACTGGAACTCTGGGAAGGCCAAGGCATTCTTTTGTTCTGCATGAATGAAATAAGATACCTTTCATTCTCTCCAGCCTGTGCCCCTTCCTGGTATTGCTGCTTTCATTTAAAGAATGCACCATTTGCATTCCTGAGAACAAGAAACCAAATGTTGTCAGGGCCTATTGGTGATACTAAAAAATCCCTTCCAGAAGTAAAGAAGAGACAGGCAAGGGAAGAGTTTATTGGTATGATTGGAATAAATGGAGTAGAATTGGTTGGATCAAGAAACTGCTTATAAAACACAATATCTTTGATCTGGAGATCACTAGTTTATTTAGGGGGTTTCCTATAAAACCACTCAGATGTTTCCTCCAAATATGCATCTCTGGAATCCTGCGAGATGCACTGAAAGGTTTCAAAGCCCCTCTCCCCTCCTTTATGCTGGTGGTCTTTGAATTATCACTGTCAATGGGCTATGAGGAGATTTCATGGAAATCATCATTATTAGACTAAGAGCTAAACTTCTGCGGGAGTACATCGACTTCTTTCTGAACATATTTGAAACATGTTTGCCCTAAGAAAATAAACTAGTTGAATTATGAGAAGAAGAACTTTCATCCCAATTTCAGGTAAAATCAGCTCTAGATAGTTAGGGCAGCTAGGTGGCACAGTGGATATATCGAACACTGGGCTTGGAGACTCATTTTTAATCAATTTAAAGCTGACCTCAGACATTTACTAACTGTGTGATCCTGAACAAGTCATTTAACCTTATGTGTGTATATGCATATACACATGCACACACACACACACACAGAGGGACATATACACAGCTATATACTATGTATATAAAATAAATCAGGTATGATATAGGTTGCTTATTTGCACATAGAAAATAGAATAGTTAAGCAATAGTCACAGAATAATTAGAACAAAATCCAGTAACATATCACTCATAGTACAATTCAAGTCTCATTGAGCCACAAATACTTTTGTTGAAAGTTTGCTACTTAGACAAACATAATATTTCATTTCCACTGAGCAAAGTCCAATTAAATACTAAGTATAATCTTTCAAATGGCCTAGTTTTTTTTAATGACAGTTTAATTTTAATTTTAGTTTAATTTTAATGGCATTTATTTTAATGCTAATTTTCTTCTACTGTTAATACTCTGATAGCCATTGTTACATCTCCCCAATGTACACACTTCTAGGAATTTTAGGACTTTTTGATCCTTCTAGAAGCCTTTGATATTCACAATCGTAAATGGTGAAATCACCATCCCGTTCATTTCTTTGACAATTCCCCTTATTTTTGGAATAAAGAGACTTCCTTTCTTGACCAATCTCTTAATCCTTTCCCGATAGAGAATAGTGGGTCCATATCTTTGCAATAGGAAAGGCAATAATGTAAACAGAATTACTCTTTATTGAAAGGTTGATTTCCATCCTTTATTTCCTCAAGAAAAGCATTTTTGTCCTTGGCCTATCACCTACCTTTCCAAGGGACTTAACCCAAAAGCCTAAAAAAGATTTAAAGAAAAACAGTCTACCTTAATATTTAATTTTACTAAAACTGAAGTTTTTAATATATTTCCCCAGAGACAAAGGTGGTTGGTGATCCTGGTACAAACTAGGCAAGTCTCCAATTCATAAGGAGGGAGGAGGAGCAGCCCAGAGCACCATTATGCCAAAGTAGAGCAGGGACCCCTCTAGCCCTGACTGAAATCATATCTCACTTTCTGGAATGTGGAAGCCAAGAGGGCTGCCTCCTAGATGCCATCTCCACATTCTAATCTATGTGGTAACCCATAACATTAGGGATTTTCTGGCTCAGCAATGAATTGGGGGGACAGAAAGAACCCAGAAATGACATATCCAGAAGAAACAGAGGGTAACTGTCCATGTTTAGTTTCTGTGAAGCCCCTTGGGGTCAGGCAGAGAACATTTGTGCATTCTCAAAAAATGTATGGAGAGGAAGAGGGAAGAGTCTATGAATTTGACTTCAATGTCTGAAGGAGAATGTCATTAAAGAGTGCCCGTTTGCCCTGATTGAACATTTGCTTTCCTCAGAAAATTGGCTGGGATACATTTTTAATTTGCTCATATTCTCAATACAGAACAATTTTCTTGGGAGCCTTAATCATTGTCTTTTTCAAATGTCTTCCCAGATATTTGTACTAAAAAAATCTTGGAAAAGCCCATGTGGCACACATCTTACAAGGAGAAATCACAATCAACTCTCCAAATTCAGAACTGTGCAAATTATACAAAGAACATTTTACAAAGATTATTATTTGCTTTACTTAAAAGGGGCCTCCCACAACTCACAGACATAGAGCTAACTAAAAATTGCCAAAAAAAATCCAAATTGGAAAAAACTAAGCTAGGAAAAGGGGGGGGGGATGGAGAAAAGAAAACTGAGCTTCCTTTCTCTTAGAAAGAAATTGTAATCCCATTCTAGCTTCCCAAACACATTGACATCTCTCCATAGGGATTATGACTGGAGTAAACTGGAAGCAACTCAGTTATCCTTCAGATGAGAAACCACACTGCTTTGCCTGGAAAATTCCTTGGAGACTCTGCAGTTGGTTGCAAAATCAGCTGTGGCACACTTGGCATCTGGAGCTAACAGTTCAGAATCAAATACACCTCAGGACATACATAACAAGGATGATTAACCCAGCATCCCAGGTTATTACTTTACATCACCACACATGGCAAAATCCCATCAACCACCTCAGCAATGGACATAAATACAATACAAAGCCTCTTGGCAGGTTGCTTCAGTTACTACAAGTCTAAATTACAAGCAGAACACATTGCGTAACAAACTTAAGCAATCACAGAAAGTCTATAAAATAATAAGATAAGCAAACTAGCAAAAGCTATGTGCACAGAACTAACAGAAAAATTAGGCAAAGTTAAACTAACGTAGCTACAATATGAGCATAAAACGAATATAAAGCAAATGAGCCTAATCGGAAAATAAAATTGAAGTATACTTAAGGATGCAGTAATTAACACACCTATCGACATACAGATATGAACAATGTATAATAGATATTAGCATATAAACAAACATGCAAAGGTGATTTCAAAAAAAAAAAAACAACACTCTAGCTTGTAAAGAGAACTCTTTGGAGAATGCTGCCCTGGTACATCATAAAACAAAATAGAAAAATGCAAAATTTTCTTCAGTGGATGCCTTCAAATAAGGGCATCCAAGAAGAAGAGTCCTAAGTGAAGAAGGCCTCTAGAAGGTCCTTAGAAAATCAAAGGTGAGCAGCCCTTTTTGTAGTGGCAAGAAACTGGAAATTGAAAAGATGCCCATCAATTGGAGAATGGCTGAATAAATTATGGTATATGAATGTTATGGAATACTATTGTTCTGTAAGAAATGACCAACAGGAGGATTTCAGAGAGGATTGGAGAGACTTGCATGAACTGATGCTGAGTGAAATCAGCAGAACCAGGAGAACATTATACACAGCAACAAGACTATATGATGATCAATTTTGATGGACATGGTTCTCTTCAACAATGATGTGATTCAAACCAGTTGTGCTGCGATGAAGATAGTCATATACATCCAGAGAGAGGGCTATGGGAACTGAGAGTGAACCACAACACAGCATTTTAACGCTTTCTGTGAATATTTCCATGCATTCTGTTTTCCTTCTTAGGTTGTTTTTTTTCTTCTTCTCTTTCTAGATCTGATGTTTCTTGTGCAGTAAGATAACTGTATAGATATGTATACATGTATTGTATTTGTCATATAATTTATCCTATCTAGCATGTATTAGATTA
>JAJPUD010004951.1:146050-156460 GCA_023553655.1 Myrmecobius fasciatus | reverse complement strand
GTTGAAAAGTCACTCATATGTTTTGCAAATAAAAAGCTTTATTAAAAAAAAAAGAAAATCAAAGGTGAACTCTACAAGCATTTGTTATTCATCTGTTTTGTGCCAGGCACTATGCTAAGCATGGCAGATATACAGAAAAGCAAAAGACAATTCCTGCTCTTGAAGAACTCACAATCTAATAGGAGATACAGCATGCAAATAATATGTACAGGATAAATCAGAGATAAGAACAGAGGGAAGCCGCTAAGATTAAATGGAATTTGGAGGGGCTCCTAGTAGAAGATGAAGTTTTTAGCTGGGAGATGAAAAAAAGCTAAGGGAACCAGGAAGCAAAGATGAAAGAGAGCATTCCAAGCATGAGGAACAGCCAGTGAAAATGCCCAAAGTATGGAGATGGAATATCTTATTTGAGGAACAGCAGAGTACCCTAGAGTTAATTTCTGTGACCTTTTCCTTTTCTTCTGTAATGCACTGTTAATTTATATATAAATACAAATACACACAGACATAAAATTATTTTTGTCCTCCAATCCCCCTCCCCCAAATTACTCTCCTCACTCTATAGAAGCTCTTATATTAAGACAACAGTGAGTAGTTGAATAGTGCCTATTATTCTAGCTGTGGTTCTGGTACAATTCCAAAGATTCTTTGGAAGTATGGTTTTTTTTTGCCATGAATTCTCTTGATTATGTCTTCTTTTTTTCCTTCAGATACAATGCTTATATTTTCTTGTCATTCTGAGGAAGCATGGATTGGCAGATTGGACCCTGGACTTGGAGAAAGGAATATCTGGAGTCAAATCCTACTTCAGATATTTACTAGCTGTGTCATCCTAAATAAATGACCTAACTTTCCTATAACTCATTTAACTGTACCTGTACTTCAATTCTCTCATTTTCAAAAGGAATAAGGATGAGTCAAAGAAGAAACAAAATTACCAATTTTTGAAGATATGATGATTTACTTAGAGAACACAAGTCAAATAAAACATTGAAATAATATCAAGCAAATTTGTAAGATTTAAAATAAATCTACATAATTGAACACCAGATAGATAACTTTGACTACATTAAGTTAAAAAGTTTTTGTACAAACAAAACCAATGCAGTCAAGATTAGGAGGGAAGCAATAATTTGGGAAATCATCTTTACATTTAAGGGTTCTGAGATAAAGGTCTCATCTCTAAAATATAGAGAGAATTGTCTCATATTTATAAGAATTCAAGCCATTCTCCAATCGATAAATGGTCAAAGGATATGAACAGACAATTTTCAGAGGATGAAATTAAAACTATTTGTAGTCATATGAAAAGGTGCTCCAAATCACTATTGATCAGAGAAATGCAAATTAAGACAACCCTGAGGTACCACTACACACCTGTCAGATTAGCTAAAATGACAGGAAAAGATAATGACGAATGTTGCAGGGGATGTGGGAAGGCTGGGACACACTGATACATTGTTGGTGGAACTGTGAATGGATCTAACCATTCTGGAGAGCAATCTGGAACTATGCTCAAAAAGTTATCAAAATCTGCATACCCTTTTACCCAGCAGTGTTTCTATTGGGCTTATATCCCAAAGAAATCATAAAGGAAGGAAAGAGACCCACATATGCAAAAATGTTTGTGGCAGCCCTTTTTGTAGTGGCAAAAATCTGGAAACTGAATGGATGCCCATCAATTGGAGAATGGCTGAATAAATTATGGTATATGAATATTATGGAATATTATTGCTCTATAAGAAACGACCAGCAGGACGATTTCAGAGAGGCCTGGAGAGACTTGCATGAACTGATGCTGAGAGAAATGAGCAGAACCAGGAGATCATTATACACAGCAACAACAAGATTATATGACGATCAATTTTGATGGACATGGCTCTCTTCAACAATGAAATGTCTCAAACCAGTTCCAATTGTTCACTGAAGAAAGCCATATACACCCAGAGAGAGCAATGTGAAATGTGGACCACAAGATAATATTTTCATGCTCTTGATTGATGTTTGCTTGCATTATGTTTCCTTTATTTGATTTTTCTTTCTTGTAGATACGATTTTTCTTGCACAACAATGATAAGGGTGGAAATATGTATACATACATATATTTGATTTGTCAAGTATTTTAATATAATTAACATGTAGTGGACATCCTGCCATCTAGGGGAGGGGTGGGGACTGGAGGTAAAATTTGTAATGGAAAGCTTTGTAAAAATCAATGCTGAGGAACAAACCACACATATGTTATGCAAATAAAAAATATATCTACATAATTCATTAGCATTTCTTCATATTGCAAAAAAACCCTTCACATGAAGATAAAGAAAGAAAAATTACAATACAAGAACTCCAGTATATTTAAAACCCTAGCATTTATCTATTAAGACACACACAGGAACTGTATGCATTCAATTACAAAGCATGTTACAGAATTATAGACGTTTAAATAACTGAAAGAATACTACTTGCTAATAGGAAGGCCAAACCAATATTATAAAAATGATAACAGCTAGATTAATTTACTTACTCAGTCATATCAATAAAACTACCAAAAATCACTTATAGAGCTAGAAAAAATGAAATTCATATAGAATGAAAAATCAAGAATATTGAAGGAAATTATGAAAAAAAAAAAGTGGGGAAGATGGAGCCTAGATGGACCAGATATCAAACTTTGTTACAAAGTAGTAATCATCTAAATGATTTGATACTGGTCAAGAAATAAAGATTGATCACTGGAACAGATCAGATACATATATAAATACAAAAGAAAATGAACAAACTAGCCTCATGCTTAATCTATCCAAAGATCCTAGATATGAAGGTAAGAATTAACTATCTGATAAAATTTTCTGGGAAAAATGGAAAGTTTCTGATGGAAACTAGGTGTAGAACACCAAGATAAGCTCAAAATAGATCTATAAAGAGTAAAATTATAAACAAATTAGAGAAGCAAGGAAGAAATTACATTTCCAGTTTAATACAAAATAAATTGATGTACAAAGGATCACATAAGATGAACAATTCTGTTTTTGTAAAATTAAATTTTTGTATGTACAAAACCAATATGCTTAAAATTAGAAGGGAAGTTTTTGTTGCTGTTTGGATAATCAGTCATGTCAGACGCTTTGTGACCCAACTTGAAGTTTTTTTGGCAGTATCTCTGCCAAGTAGTAGTCTGATATTTCTCCAGCTCATTCATTGCAGGTGAGGAACTAAGGAAGAAGGTTAAATGATTTGCCCAGGATCTCATGGCTGGTGTCTGAGGCTGAATTTGAACTCAAGTCCTCCTGACACCACGGCCAGCATTCTATTCACTATACTACTTAGCTGCTCAGAAGACAAGTAGTTACTTTGGGGGGTAGGGGAAGTCAGAGAGGGGAAATACAAAAACCTTTGCAGTGCATTTCTCTGTTAAGATGTATAAGATCCAAGATATGTAAGGGACTGATAGAAATTTGAAGAATAAATGCAAATTTTTATTTTGACAAATGCTTAAAAATATGAATAAGGAAGAAACTTAAGCCATAGAGGGAAAATGCTTCAAATCAGGACTAATTAGAAAATTGCAAATTAAAACAATTCTGAAGTTCCATCCTATGCCCATGTTATTGGCAAAATTGACAAAAAAGGTGATAAATGGAGTAGCTGTGGGAAAACAGGCACAATGACATACTCCTGGTAGATCTGCAAATTGGTCCAGTCATTCTGGAAAAGCAATTTGGAACTATGAGCAACAAGTTACTAAACTGTGAATATCCTTTGATCCAGTGATATTTGGCCTATAGCCCATAGTGACTAAAAAGAATGGGGTGGGGGAGAAGAGGGAGGTAAAAAGAGAGAGAGAAAGAAAGGTCCCACATGTACAAAAGAACTGGAAATGGAGGGGGTCCTCTCAATTGAGGAATAGATGAACAAATTATAGCATATGAGTGTGGTATGTTATATGACTTTACAGAATACTATTGTGCTGTAAGAAATGATGAAGGGAATGGTTTCATTGAAACCTTAGAAGACTTATGTGAACTAATGCAGAAGTAAGGAAAACCAAGAATAATTTACATAATAACATAATAACTGTAAAGATGAACAGCTTTGAAAGACTTTAGAACTCTGACCAATCAATTGACCAACGGCAATTTAAGTGGAATCATGAAGCATTTCTTGACAGAGAAGTGATGGAATCAGAGTGAAGACTAAGTTATATTCCAGTAGGGGAGAGGGGGAGACACATGGTCAATGAGTTTGTTTTGCTTGCCTGCAAAAGTTTGTAATATGGGGTTTCTTTTTCTTTCTCTTTTTTCTAGTGGTGGAGAGGCAAAAGGGGAAGAAAATAGATTTTTGTTTATTGGGAAAAATATTTTTTTTCAAAAAGAAAAAAAAATGAAAAGTGTAGACTTGGTAGCTTCCAATGTCTCTTCTAGCTATAAATCCATGATCCCAGGAAAGTGAGTCTGGCATTAACATTCATGTTTTTAAATTTTCCAAATGTTGTAGTTCATTTTATTAGATCATATTTATTTTTTGTAGGAAAAAATATTTTGAAAAATAAGTATTTTTCACTGTGATCTCTTTCTTCCTTGTGCCTACTTGAAGTATTTTTTTCTTTTTCATCAGTTTTGAAATTTGAATCTGATGAATACTGGTTTAAGTTCATAGTTCCTTCATAATCTGACCAAACTTTTTTTCCTTCTCTATTTTTTTGCCTCCAATCTAGCAATAAACTCCCCCAAAATTCTTTCCACCTCTACTTTCTCCTTATTCCAATCCATCTTTTATTCCATTGTCTGGATGTTTAATTTACACAAATCAAACACATCACTCACAAATCTTGGGCAACCTTATTTCTTAAAGACTAAAGTTCTATATTCTTTGGCATTCAAGGCTCTCTACATTTTGATGCTTTTCCAGACTATCTTATACCACCTACAACTAAGTAGTCAGTACTTCATTCAAGTATTGACTGCCTCCATTCCCTCATTCATGATATTCATTTCTCCTGAAATATCTTCCTAAGAGACTCAGTGAATTTTTTTCTGATTCTCCTAATTACCATGACATCTCATACCTAGGACTTTGAAAAGCTTGCAAGCTCTCTAATATGGCTATCATGTTATATTGTTTAATGATTTTCTGCATAGGTATGGATCATCCCCCATATGGATGGAACTATAAGCTCCAGGAGGCCAGAGAACTTAGCTCATTTAAACTTTAAGTTCTCCCAATAAGCCTACTAATCTGTGGGATCTGTGGAGTGTTCAGGAAGATTAACATCTCTGGTAGGAGGGCTTTTTCAGGGTTGTTCATCCACCTTTGGTGTCCACCTTTCATCCAACCTTAACTGTGGCACCAAGAAGCTGTAGTGTGCACAGCTGACATACCTAGTAAACCATCTCAGCAGATGGGCTACTCCAGGTTCAACCTAAAGGCTTCAAACCTGTTGGTGGGTTAGGAAGATATTTACCCCATCTATGTGAAGACTTTGGTGGAATGGATGAATGAGAACAATTTGTTCCAATGGTTGTGAAGATTGCTGAAGCAGGTGCTGTGGAACACTTAGAGCTTGATCAAACATGGAAGACACCAAGGTCATCCACTGCATCCCAAGCCATCTCTAATTATCTTGATTTTTGTCTTACCACTGGACTTTGATTATTCTGAAAGAGAAATTGAGTCTGATGACTTTGTGTAACTCTGCCTCACTTAAATCCATTCCATATCCAAGACAAGGCATCACCCTATAATGTTATCGATCCTATTCTTTGAAATGAAGGATGAATAATAACTGTACACAGTGTGTTCATTTCACGGCGTGATCTCCCTTTATACCTTTATTTTTTATGCAAAAATATGAAGATTTCTTTTTTTCTAGGTTCATTTTCTGTGTTCTCAAAGAAAACAATTTCTCTAAGAGTGTGTCTGTGTGTGTGCCTGTCTGTGTCTGTGTGTCTCTCTGTGTGTGGTGTAGTTTTTGGCTTTAGGGGGATTAGGAGAAGCAGAGCAGGAGCCAGTAGTCACTTGAGGACAAAGAATCAGACAATCAATAAATGTCTATTAAATATCTACTTTGTGCCAGGCATTCTACTAAGTGCTGGGAATTTTTTTAAATTAAAAAAGGCAAAATGTCCCTTCCTTCAAGGAGTTCACAGTCTTATGGAGGAGCAAAAAAATATATATACAAACAAGCTCTGTTAAATGAGGGCCATCTCTAGTTGGCTTGCTCGCTTTTCTTGACATTGCTTCTAAATCTTTCTCCAGCTTTTTTTAGGTTTCCATTTCTTGTTTTTAGTTTTTTCTCCATTTTTTCTCCACTTTGAGTACCTTACCTGATACTTTGTCCTCCCCTCTATTAACCTTTAACAAAAGGGTTTTACACCATGACATAAGCTAGTACCTGGAAGTTACCAATCAGGTAACTCCATTTTCTATTCACAATCATGCTTGATTTTTACTTCATTCCCTTCACAGGATATCCTTTTTCAGCTTTTTTTTTGGTAGGTTATCTTTACCCTTTGGATTGCAAGATTCTAGAAAGAAGACCTAAATTCAAATTCAAGCTCTGACATAGTTAGGTGGTCCTAAGATTCAATTACACCATCTCTAAAATTGTTAACTGTCATCTATTTAAAAAAATGTTCCCAGTCCAACTTTTTTTAATATAAAGCTTTTTATTTTCAAAACAATGCATAGTTTTCAACATTCACTCTTGCAAAACCTTGTGTTCCAAATTTTTTTCTCTCTTCCTTTCCCTCGCCCCTTTCCTACATGGCAAGTAATCCAATATATGTTAACCATGTGCAATTCTTCTATACATATTTCCACAATTATCATGCTGCACAAGAAAAATCAGATCAAAGAGAGGAAAAATGAGAAAGAAAACAAAATGTAAGCAAACAAAAAAGGTTAAAATACCATTCTGTGATCCACATTCATTCCCCACAGACCTCATCTCTGCAGATGGCTCTCTCCATCACAAGACTATTGGAACTGGCCTGAATCACCTAATTGTTGAAAAGAGCCATGTTCATCAAAATTGATCATCATATAATCTTGTTGTTGCTGTGTGCATTGTTCTCCTGGTTCTATTCACTTCACTCAGCATCAGTTCATGTAAGTCTATCCAGGCCTCTCTGAAATGTTTGTGCTGATTGTTTCTTATAGAATAATAATATTCCATGACATTCATATACCATAACCTAATCAGCGATTCTCCAAATGATGGGCATCCACTCATTTTCCAGTTTCTTGCCACTACAGAAAGGGCTGCCACAAACATTTTTGCACATGTGGGTCTATAATCTCTTTAGGATACAAGCTCAGTAGAAACACTGCTGGATCAAAGGGCATGCACAATTTGATAGCCCTTTGGGCATAGTTCCAAATTGCTTTCCAAAATGGTTGGATTACTTCACAACTCCACCAACAGTGTTACTAATGTCCCAGTTTTCCCATAACCTCTCCAACATTTATCATTATCTTTTCCTATCATCTTAATCAATCTGAGAGGTATGTAGTGGTACCTAAGAGTTGTCTCAATTTGGATTTCTCTGATCAATAGTGATTAGCAGCTCTCAACCCTTAAGTCTATCTCTAAACATCTTTCCACATCTCTCTACTTACATGGTCAGATTTTCAGGCCAACTTTCTTTCTCACCAGAACTATTAAGAGCCTCCTGATTGGCTTCCTTTCCTCAAGCTTCTCTCTAATCTATCCTCCAGAGAGCTACCAAAGTAATAGCCCTAAAGCTAGGTCTGACCATGTTGCTTTCCTGTTCAGTAAACTCTAATATTCCAAATATTTCCAGGATCTACTATAATATCCTCTCTTTGGAATTTAAAACCCTTTATTATCTGGTGCCAGCCTATATTCCTAGGTTTATTATTTATTATTTCCCTTCACATTCTCTGTGGTCCCATCAAACTAGCCTTCTTACTTTTTTACTCATGGTAATCCTCCTCTGTATCTAGAATACAATCCCTCCTCAATTAATACTTCTGCCTCTTAGAATTGTCTTTTTCAAAGGTCCGCTCAAAAGCTACCTCCTCCTCTAGACCTTTCCTGATTATCTACCCCCTGAGACTAGTTCCTCTCTCACAAAGTTTCATTTTGTATATACTGAAAACATTCTTATATGCAGACAAATTGTATTTTCTGATAGACTGTAAGCTATTTGAGTGCAGAGACTATTTCATTTTTATTTTTGTATCCCTGATGCCTGATCTATACCAGTGGTTCTCAAAATGTGGTCCAGAGAATCCTGGGGATCTCTGAAACCTGTTCAGAGGGTCTACAAATTCAAAATTAGTCATTATTTCTAATATGGGAAATATCTATAAGTATAACCAGACAAACAAAAACTCTGAACAGACCCTCAATAATTTTTAATATTTCAAAAATACAGAGAATTACTGGTGTATTGGCCCATACTCAGTACTTACAATACTTAAAGATTAATTGATTAATTGGTTGAAAGTATAACAACATTATTTTACCTATTTTGTAGAATTCTTGTGAAGAAAGTGCTGTATCAAACTGACATTTTTTAAAAAGTCATGTTTGACTCTCCAAGACTCCTTTTGGGAATTTTCTTGACAAGATAATAGAATAATTTGTCATTTTCTTCTCCAGCTCATTTTACAGATGAGGAAACTGAGGAAAATAGGATTAAGTGACTTGCCCAGGGTCACACAGCAGGCAAGTATTTGAGGCTGGATTTGAACTCAGGAAGATGAGCCTTCCTGATGCAGGCTTGGCACTCTATACACTGTACCACTTAGCTATTACTGTGTAAACCTTTAGGTTCTCTATAAAGGCAAATTATCATCAATGAATGGCCTGCTCTTTGGCTAGCATTCAAAGCTTGTCCAGTTTGATAAGAGCCACTGAATTTACTTTTCACTGGTCAAGCTTTAAGAACTCTTTATCAGGATATGAACAGAAAATTTTCAGAGGATGAAATTAAAACTATTTCTAGTCATATGAAAACATGCTCCAAATCACTATTGATCAGAGAATTGCAAATTAAGACAACTGTGAGGTACCACTATATACCCTTCAGATTGTCTAAAATGACAGGAAAAGATAGTGACAAATGTTGGAGGTTCTGTGGGAAAACTGGGACACTGATACATTGTTGGTGGAACTGTGGATGGATCCAACCATTCTGGAGAGCAATTTGGAGCTATGCTCAAAAAGTTATCAAACTGGACGGGGCGGAGCCAAGATGGCGGAGTGAAAAGGTGACTTTCTGCCTCTCCTCCGATCTTCTCTCAAATCAACAATAAAATAAGCCTCTGAACTGATCTTCAAGTCAACGAACTCAGAAATATTTGGGCACGGTTCTCTGGAGAACTTCATATCAGGTTAGTCGGACTCGGACAGAGAGATAAATAGACGACAACTGTGCAGGCCGGAAGTGAGGGTGGGACTCAGCTCGGCTCACCGCGGAAGAAATTCCAAACTCCAAACTCCAAATTCCAAACACCTGGAGTTTATCTGAGGCACTCGGGACACTCTGCCCTGATTGGGGACAGGTGTTCTGGCAGACTTGCCTTGTTTAAGGAGTAATTCGGACTTAGTCCTAGTCCCCACCGGCCCAGCACCTTAAGTCAACTCGCCGAAGTGCCCCAGGGCAAAGCGTCTTCAGCCGAGGTTTTTTTTTTTTTTTTTTTTCCCCTACCTTAAAAAGATATCCACTCTGTCTAAAAAAAAAAAAAATGATGAAGAAGCAAAAGAGAGCTCTCACCATAGACAGCTTTTATCAAGGCAAAGAAACGACCTCAGATACAGAGGTTTCTTTAGACAAAAATCCAGAAAAAAACAGCCACGACCATCACTGGTCCCCGTTTCAAAAGGCCTTTCTGGAAGATTGCATAAAGAACCTCAAAAGAGAGCTGGAGGATAAATGGGAAAATAAATTGAAATCAGTGCAAGAAGGATACAGTATCTTGCAAGAAGGATATGATGCTCTGCAAAAGAGATATGAAAAAGACACCAATTTATTAAAAAATAAAATTAGTGAAGTGGAAAAAGAGTGCAGTGAACAAATTGGCCAGTTACAAAAGGAACTTAAAAAGGTAACTGAAGAAAACAACACTTTAAAAATAAGAATTGAACAAATGCAAGTGAATGACTCACTAAGACTTGAAGAATCAGTCAAACAAAAACAAAAAAAAAATGAAAAATTAGAAGAAAATACGAAATATCTCCTAGGAAAAACAACTGACTTAGAAAATAGATCTAGGAGAGACAATCTAAGGATTATTGGACTTCCTGAAAGCCATGATCAAAAAAAGAATCTGGACACTATCTTCCAGGAAATCCTGAAAGAAAACTGCCCTGACATTGTAGAATCAAAGGGCAAGATTGCCATTGAAAGAATTCACCGATCACCTCCTGAAAGAGACCCCAAA
>JAJPUD010004951.1:122384-141050 GCA_023553655.1 Myrmecobius fasciatus | reverse complement strand
CTGATTTCACTCAGCATCAGTTCATGCAAGTCTCTCCAATCCTCTCTGAAATCCTCCTGTTGGTCATTTCTTACAGAACAATAATATTCCATAACATTCATATACCATAATTTATTCAGCCATTCTCCAATTGATGGGCATCTTTTCAATTTCCAGTTTCTTGCCACTACAAAAAGGTCTGCCACAAACATTTTTGCACATGTCAGTCCCTTTCCCTCCTTTAAAATCTCTTTGGGATATAGGCCCAGTAGAAACACTGCTGGGTCAAAGGGTATGCACTGTTTGATAACTTTTTGAGCATAGCTCCAAATTGCTCTCCAGAATGGTTGGATCCATTCACAGTTCCACCAACAATGTATCAGTGTCCCAGTTTTCCCACATCCCCTCCAATAGTTAGTGGCAGCCCTTTTTTGTAGTGGCTAGAAACTGGAAACTGAATGGATGCCCATCAATTAGAGAGTGGATGAACAAATTATGGTATATGAATGTTATGGAATATTATTGTTCTGTAAGAAACGACCAGCAGGATGATTTCAGAGAGGCCTGGAGAGACTTGCATGGACTGATGCTGAGTGAAATGAGCAGAACCAGGAGATCATTATACTTGGCAACAACATGACTATATGATGATCAATTCTGAAGGATATGGTTCTCTTCAACAATGAGGTGTTTCAAACCAGTTCCAACTATTCAGAGAGCCACTTATACCTAGAGAGAGACCTGTGGGATTTGAGTGTGGTTCACAACATAGCATTTTCACTCTTTTTGTTGTTGTTTGCTTGCATTTTATTTTGCTTCTCTTTTTTTTTCTTGTGCGGCATAATTGTATAATTATCGTGTATATATAATTGTATATATATATTGGATTAAATATATATTTATACCATGCTTAACATATATTGGACTATTTGCCATCTAGGGGAGAATGTAGGGGAAGGGGGGGGAATTGGGACACAGGGTTTTGCAAAGGCTAATGTTGAAGAATTGTCCATATATATGTTTTAAAAAATAAAAGCTTTAATAAAAAAAAAGAATTCTTTATCATCTCTGGGATATGATGAGGATTGAGTAAACTCATCATTACTGAAAGAAAAATAACTCAGAGTATATGCAGAGACTTGGGGGAGTCCTTATTACATAAAGCAAAATATTGTATGTTCCCTACTATATATTTTTAGATTGTGAAATTCTGGTATCTTACTCCATCTTACTTAGCTCTAGCTAAGCAACTGTTAAGACAAAATGAAATTGGATTTGACAGCTAGAGTTCAGTCCTCTCTCAATCATATTCCAATATGTCATACAGACCAAGTGTAGGAAAGCAAGAACAGTAATCTAGGAATGAGGAGACCAGGATGCAGTCCCAATCACATGAACACAAGCAATCTCTCTACCATCTCTAGCATTGTTTTCCTAGAATTGTAAATTGAGGAGGCTAGAATTAGATCATCTTAAAGGTCCCATCCAGCATTAGGATTTTATGATTCTGAAACAGCTTCTCAATGGAGAAAAATAATGAGTTCAGAGAACAATTCAGAACCATCATATTCCATCCATGAGAACATGGTTTTTCACAGCACAAGGTTATAATCTCCATGAGGATAAACAACTTGAAGCTTATAAAACAGGATGCAGCCATCACAATAGCCCAGCCATCTTACTGTAGCTGCAGTTAACAATAATGTCTGCCCTCTTTTTTTCCTCCTCCTTTTATCCTGTATATCACAATTCATTCTCATCTTGCTTCCTGCTTACCCCTTCTTAACAGAACATCTTTCTCGCCTTTATATCACAGAAATCTGTCACACTTTTTTTCTGGTATTGGGGTTAGATAAAGTCAGGACCAAGAATAACACTGAGAATCATAATGTTTCAGCATATTTTTTGAGAACTAAACAGAGTGGGGAGATGACAGTGCTTATTTATATGATCAAAACCTCTTTCTTTTTTAAAGTAGTATAAATTCCATATATCACAGAGAAGTGTCCTGATCCACAAAAAGCTCCTGTTCTGGTTTCAAGTAGACCAGTCCAGTCCTAGAATAACCTAACTCCAAAGAAAGAAAAAAACTTTTCCTAATTCTCTCCAATTCATTATACTCCTGCTCCCAGAATCCAGATAATATATTTTAAATAAAGCTTACATATGGTTCCCACAAGGAACTAAGAAAGTTCCTACTAATAAAGGCAGCAAGTTAGTTCATAGGAAAGAGTATCAGTCCTACAGTTAAAAGGACTTAAATTCAAATCCAACCTCAAACACTAGCTATGTGACAAGTCACTTAAACCGGGTTAGTTCAGTTCCTCATTTGTAAAATTAGCTGGAGAAGGAAATAATCAACTATTCTAATGAATTTGCCAAGAAAAACCTAAATAGGATCATAAAGAGTCAGACATGACTGAAATGGCTGAAAGATAACAAAAAATCTTACTCCATTATTTTACAGATATGAAAACTGGAGTCCACAAAAGTTAATTCATATACCCACAGTTAAACAGGTAATAAAAGAAAGAGAATCAGATCTGAGGTATTCAAATGCACTGCAAAATTTAGTGCTCTTTATTATCTTTAAGTGACATTTATAAAGCATATTTTGGTTTTAAAAATACTTTTTTCTTAATAATCATGTGAGGTAGGAATAGAGTTATTATTATTATTATTCTCATTTTACTCAAATGGAGTTGTAATCTTCTTGATATGTATAATACTTTTAATGATAGAAATTTCAATCAACATATGGGCCTCTTTATCTAATAATTAAAAATAGTACTCAGGATTTCTATAGTGCTTACCATATACAAAACACTCTGCTGTTTTATAAAAATTACCTCATTTAATCCTTATAAAAATCCAGAGAGGTGGATACTATTATTTTCCCCATTTTACAATTCAGGAAACAGAAGCAGAGGTTAAAGGACTTGCCTGAAGTCACACAGCTAGTGTCTGAGGCCAGATTTGAACTTAGCTCTACCTGACTCTGAGATATAACACTGCAATACACCACCTGGTCCCCATTTCCTCCTAATGTTATGGGGACCTTCCTTCCTTGCTTTCTCTTTACAAGTGACAATGCAATTGAGGTGCATGGGTTAGCCATCATTTAACCATTTGTCTTGCCACCTGGCTGACCAGTCCATTGTCGTTTCCTTTTATGCATTTCTTTGATGACATGTTTTACACCATTTTCTTGCATTTCCCTATCTGTTATAACCTGCCCCTGATTGCCACAGGCTTCTCCACTCGTGTGGAGAATTCATTTGGGTGACTTTGAATTTCAATTTTTTTTGCAGACAAATATCCCATGATACTGGTATAATATATGCGCATGTGTATGTGTGTTCATGTGTGTTTAAGGTGGCCCCTTGTTTCTATAAAAAGTTTGGAATAATTAAATGAGTTGCATTCTTTCCCCAAAGCATCTGCTCTTCCCATTCAAGTCTGAGCCTACTTCATTGTCCCATTTGTAAAGCCTGTTCAACACACAAGCACAAATAGGTTGTCCACCCAACTGTATTTCATAGCACAGCAGGCATTTGTCATATACTTTTTTTCTATATGGATAATTAATTCCAGATTACCTATTTTTTTAAAAGACCCCTTTTACACATGAAAAGGTTGGTTTTTCCAAGGTCATGCTGCTAAAAAAGTTGTAGAATCAAAACTTGAACTGAGATTTTTCATGACAATGTTCCATGACAATGCTCCTCCTCCTCCTTTCATCTTCAAGCCTTTGCATTGATTAAAATGTTTATTTCTACCTCTTGGAATCTAATTTCCTTCAAGATATAGTTCAATCAATATTTTCTCCAAAAAACCTTTCTTGATCTTCCCATTCCCCAGCCCTTAGTAGTCTCCCTACCAAAATTACCTTTAGATAATTTATATAATTTGGATAAGATTTTGTATATAATACTTACTATTGTGCATATTTTTCCCCTAAAGAATTATAAGCTCTTTGAGGGCACACAGTAAATGTTTGATAAATACTTTCTGACTAAATGATTAGGTAGCTAAGTGGTAAATGGGATAGAATACTTGACTTGGAAGCAGGAAAACATCTTTTTGAGTTCAAATCTGGCTTCAGAAATTTACTGGGTGACCCTACGAAAATCATTAAATCTTTTTACCTCAGTTTCCTCATCTGTAAAATGAGCTAAGAAGGAATTGGTAAATAACTCCAGCATCTTTGCCAAGAAAACAACAAATGAAATCACAAAAAGTTAGACATGATTGAAAAAAATAACAGCAATAACAGATATTCATATTAAGAATTTCACAATTGACTCAGGAGCAGTTTTGACCTGGCTCTAGCTAATCCCTGCCTGTATACATATAAAATGAGGCAATGTAAAATAGGTGAAAAAACATTGTCCTGACAGAAGATAGGGAGCTTCAGCCTGAGTACTGAGAAATCTTTTAATTTTACTGGATTCCATTGTTCTCATTCATTAAATAAAAAGGTGTGTTTAGAAAAAAGGGAAGAGAACAAGCACTTATTGATCAAGTAATTAATATTTATTAAGCATCTACTATGTGCCATGCAATGTGCTTAATAAAGATGATCTCATTTGATCAGGGTTTCTTAATTTTTGTATCATGAACTCCTTAGGCAGTCAGGTGAAACCTATAGACCTCTTCTTAGAATAATGTTCTTAAATGCATAAAACACAATATGTAAGTTAGAAAGGAAACCACTGATAAAGAAGCCTACATTTACATATACATATGTATAGTTATCAAATCTATACACAGTTATCAAAATATAATGATCAATATAGTTATCAGAAGGGCAACTGGGTGACACAGTAGAGAGAGTACTGGTCCTGGAGTCAGGAAGAGCCAAGTTCAACTCTGGACTTAGACACTAACTGTGTAACCCTGGGCAAGTCACTTAATCCTGTTTGGCTCAGTTTCCTCACTGTAAACTTAGCTACAGAAGGAAATAGCAAAGCACTCTGGCATTTCTGCCAAGAAAACCTCAAACGGAGTCACAAAGAGTTGGAGACTAGTGAACAACAACGTGTGTGTGTGTGTGTGTTTTAAGAAGTTCACAAGCCCCAAGTTAAGAATTCCTGAACTCGGGGATCTCTGAAGTCCCTTGCAAGCTCTACATCTCATTAATTCATGTCCAGATTGAACAAGGAAAAGTACAGCAGTTAGTTCTACAGTTAATGCCTTAAAAATCATTAGCACAATTTATCTTTTGTCTTTTTCCTTCTGGCTACAAAAGATCTGCCACCAATTTAAACTTACTGCAGAAAAGCACTTTAATACCGGTTTTCTCCTTCAAGGCTCTTGGCTAGTTTCCCCCTTCATAGATCATAATGCTGGTGTGGGGCCAAGAGATGCTGTAGTTGACTCACAGGTCACTGCAGTTTATGAGAAGTAGGAATAATAAAGAGGAAGGGAGCTCTGACATCATTGATGAGTGAAGGGGAAAAAACCCACCCTGGTGTGTGCTGAGCAGGCTAATTACCCAGCTCTGGATAATGTGAAAAGAGACAGGGCATTGTTCTCTCCCCGAACTGAAGCAGAAAGCACAGTCATGGGAAATGCCCTTAACAATGGCCAGGGTCTTCTGATACCCCAAATTCCACAGCCGGGTTTTATGATAGGAATTGCAGAGGGGCAGTAAGCAAGGAGAAAGCTGAAACCTCCTGCAGCCAATAATTCCAAAACTAACCCTTGGAAAGTAGGGGAGCCCATGATGGCCAATCAAAGGCTACATCTGGGAAAACCCCACACCTTTCTTAAATTGACTCAACCACATATGGCCCAGTGGAGGCTCTAACTGCTTCTTTGTCCATAAACTTAATTCCATTAAGAAAAGAAAAATAACAAGATCAGCTCAGTTTTTAAAGCTCCTTGCCTGGGGAAACCCCAACACAGCCCCAATTATGATTAGGCCTTGGTCTGTGAAGGACTTTCATGGTTAAAAGCAAACCAGAGCTACCTTTGACCCATGAGGGATTACTCTTTTATTAGTATAGCCCAGGGATTAGTAGAAATGTTTGGCTAATGAATGTCACTACTATATTTGAGCACATGCCTAAATAAGCTACTTGTCGATTGAAAGCTATCTATTTATAAACACTTGTGTATGCTGTGAAAAATCCATCTGTGTTATCGTGCTGCGCCTTCCACCAGTCCAGCAAAGGATCCTTTGCCTTATTCACATGAGGCCCCAACTCAGTTAGGGAAACGAGGAAGTATGGGTTTTATTCCTCACATTTGGCCAATAAACCAAGAGTTAAGTCCCGAAGCAGTGGTTGGAGGTCATTTGGACATTAAAAAACTCTAAAATAGGATGGAAAAAAAATTGTTTTTTCCACAATTTTAACTGCAGACATTAACCCAGGGGTGTTTGTTTGGATACTTTCCCAAAATGCCACAAATCAGTCATTTGTGTTTATGCTCCCAAATGTTGGAACTCTTTAAATGGAAAAAGCAGCATATTTATTGCATAGGCATGGAGTCACCAGTCCTAGGTTTGTATCTTAGTTCCAGCATGTACTGGCTCTCTGACTCAGGCAGAAAGCACTTAACCTTTCCCTGCCTCCGATTTCTTGTCTGTAAAGGGAAAGGACAGTGATTTCGGGGGGAAAAGGGCTGGATTTGGATTCAGAACCCTGCGTCCCAGTCTATACTCTAATGCTCATTCCCTGGGTGACCAACACCTTTGCAGCTCTGTCTCCTCTGTAAAGGAGGAAGATGGAGTGAATGACCTCAAAGTTCCAGCTCTACGTCTACATATCGAGCTCCAGAAACATCATGATCACCATGAATTCCTGCTCTCCTTTCTACTTTGAAAAGCTATGTTGGCCTGCATCTTACCCTGAGATCATTATTCTGTAAAAGTCTAGGTTTGACCCCTGTTATTCAATCACATCCTCCTCAAAACCAAGGAAGGTCCTCTCTTTCATGGTCCTAAAAACTTCCCTGTGCGAAGGCAGAACCTTAAAGGACACATCCCATCCCATAAGGGATTCAATTAGTGAAGAGCTTGGCAAGGACCTCCAGTCGCTCGCATCTACCCCATCTGACCCTGTCAGGTCAGATCCATTCCCTAATTTCTCATTGGTTTGACTGCAGACAACAGATTGCTTCCGTCTCTGAAAATTGACTAAATTGATAAAGCTGTCAGGATGTTCAAAAGAGTAACTAGGAATATGTAGGGTTTTTTTATTAAAGCTTTTTATTTGCAAAATATATGTATGGGTAATTCTTCAACATTGATCCTTACAAAGCTTTCCGTTACAAATTTTTCTCCCCTACTCCCCACCCCTCCCCTAGATGGCAGGAAGTCCACTACATGTTAATTATGTTAAAATACTTGACAAATCGAATATATGTATACATATTTCCACATTTGTCTTGCTGTGCAAGAAAAATATCTACAAGAAAAAAAATCAGAGAAAGGAAACACAATGAAAGCAAACATCGATAGAGAGCATGAAAATGTTATGTTGTGGTCCATATTTCATGGAATATGTAGGTTTTAAAACATCTAGAAAACATAGTAGGACAGAAACTAAATGTTTATCAAGGGATGTTGTCAAAATGGAATAGGATTTGAATCAAATGGCCTTTTATTGTTCTATCCACCTGTTGACAGGTCCATAAATATCTATAGAATTTAAATCTTTGTGCAATATTCATACTGTAAACATTCAAATCCAATTATGTTAGAAATCAGGGTCTTCCTAATTCCAAGTCTGGTACTATATCCACTGGATCACTTTCCTAACAAATACTTATTAAACATGAATAAGGCAGGCATCTTGCAGTCAGAAAGATTCATCTTCCTGAGTTCAAATGTGACTTCAGATTCTTATTTAGCTGTGGGACCCTGGACATGTCACTTAACCATATTTGCCTCAGTTTCCTCATCTGAAAAATGAGCTGGAGAAGAAAATGACAAACCACTCCAGTATCTTTACCAAAAAAAAATCCCAAATAGAGTCACAAAGAGTCAGACACAATTGAAATATGTTCATACAACAAAACTGTGTAAGGCATTGGGATAGGTGCATGGGGTATATGAAAAAATATAAAATATTTCTGCCCTTAAGAAGATTACATTCTACTGGGGAACATAATGTGCACAGACAAGTAAATACAAAGCCTACAAATAATAATTTCAAGAGGGAGGAAGTGGGGACATCAGGAAAGGCCTTTTATAGGTAATGGTACCCAAAGTGAATTTTGAAGCAAGCCAGGGACTCTGAGGCAGAGGTAAGGAAGGAGGAGGAGATTCTAATATGAAATCTGAGAAAAGACATGTCTAATAATATCCTTGTCTTTGAGAGGGAGGTGAGAAAAAAATTTATACAACTTTATTATGTATTTAAAAGAAATAACAAGTTATACATAATAGATTTGCAGTTTCATGAGCAATCATCTTATTATGCTATATTCTAGAAATGTTTGTTTTATTCCATAAATTAAAAATACATTAAAAAAAGAAAAGGCATGGAGGCTGAAGACAGAAAAACTATTAAGCCAACCTGACCACAATAGTGCAAGAAGGGAAGCAATATAAAATAAGACTAGGTTAGACAAAGCCTTTGTGAAGGTTTTTAAATGCTAAGTGGAGATTTTGTAAGTTAGCCTGGAAGTAAGAGGAAGTCCCTGGAGAGTTTTGAGTCAAGGGAAAAACATGGTCAGATCTTTCTTTTAAGAGTAATAATTGGGTAATTTCATGAATGATAGGACTAGAGAAGGGAAAGGGACCAGTTAAGAGGCTATTGTAATAATCCAGAACAAGAAGTGATCCCAAAAACTTGAATTAGGGTGGTGTGGGTTGAGTAAACAGAGAAAATAGGGAAAGGGACATACCAAGAAAGCTTGTGAGAAAAGGCTCAGCAAGTCTTGGCAACTGATAGAATAAGTGGGGTGAGAGACAGGGAAGACTCATCCAGCAACAGCTATAAAATGATGGCGTTGAAGCCATCTCTTAATCCCTTAGTGCCTTGGTTTCCCAACTGAGAAATTGTTCATTTCTTCAGAGCTGTTTTTCAAACAAAACATTAGCACTGGAAAACTAGAATAAAACTTACAGGCACGCGGTGTTTGGAAATACCAAGTATTTAACCATGTCATTATTAGGCACCAAGGACTCAACACTAAATGAAATACAGCTGTTTGAGCAGACATTGTTAGCTGCACTGCACACAGCTGGTGTGAAAGGGCTCTCGGAGACAGGAAGGCCTCAGTGGAAGGTATTTGTTTTCAAAAGAAAGTATATGTATTTTACAGTGGGGGCGGGGAAACCCCCTTTTTTTACTATAGGGGGCCCAGGTTCTCAAGAAGGAAAAAAAATCAATCAAAGGCTATATACAAGTTGAAAGCAAATTTTTAGGAATGGGGAGAAGAAAAATGAAGATATTTAACTTGATTGCTTTTAAAAATAGAATTAAGGAACATAAACTTTAAAAAATATTTCTTAATTATTGATTGCTTTTAAAAATAGAATTAAGGAACATAAACTTTAAAAAATATTTCTTAATTATTGTTATCAACATTTCAATATGTACAGAACAAAGGGATTATATAGGAAATCATGTAGTTTTTATGTACAGTTTTGTTTAAGTGTATGTTATGTTTAACATGGAAGTAACAAAGTTACAGCATTTATGTCCCTTTCTGAATTTTTTTTGTTTTCTTCTGTGTATTTTTAAGCCTTTATTGATGCTCTTTCTTTTAGGGGCTCTATTACAACTCATTAAGTCAGTCCGGTCCAACTTCTCACAGCACCAGTAGAAGCGCTCCCTTGTAGTAAATAAATGTAACCAAGCAAAACAAATGAACACATTGGTCATGTCTGAAAATGAGGGCTTCATTCTACACCTCAAGGATCTTTTAATTTTCTCTGTTCAAGATAATTATGCAGTTCATTTCCAAAGGACCCATGATGAAAAATGCTATCCACCTCCAGAGAGGGAACTGAAGAACATTGAGTGCAAACTGAAGCATACTTTTTTTAAACTTTCTTTTTTCTTGGGTCTATGTGTGTGTGTGTGTGTGTGTATGTGTATGTGTATATGTGTTTATGTGTGTTTTCTTTTGGAATACTGCTAATAGGAAAATATATTTTGTATGACTTCATATGAATAATCAATAACATATTGCTTGCCTTCTCAATGGGTGGGTAAGGGATGGAAAGAAGGAAGAGAATTTGGAACTCAAGATTTTTTAAAATGAATTATTATTTTTTTATTTGTAATTGGGAAATACTTTACAAAATACATTTAAAAAAATTTAAACTCCCAGCCAAAAAATAAAAGGGATATGTCATCATCCCTTTTTAAATCCTGATTGGTCATTCTTTGAATCAGAAATCTCATCTTTCAAAGCTATTTTCCTTTACATTATTGTGATCTTCAAATAAGTCAAGAACATAAAACTTAGCAAATAAATGATATGGTAGAGAGAGCAATAGATTTGGAGTCAAGAAGATCTACATTCAAATCTACCCTCATATACTTCTAGATGTGTCTGATCCTGGGCCAGTGACTTAATCTGTGTCTGCCTCATTTTCCTCATCTAGGAATAATAATGGGTATAATAATAGTACTTACCTCCCAAAGTTGTAAGTATCAAATGAGAATATTTGTAAAGCACTTTGCAAAGTTTAAAAAAGTGCTATATGTTATTATTATCAATCACTTTCTTATTATTTCAATTTATAGGAGACAATTATTTACAAAGAAAAAAACAGTGAGAAGGAAGAAAAAGAAAGAAAAAAGAAAGACTGGGTCAATATTCACTACCCATGCAGCTTTGGAATCCTGAATCTTGGACACCTTCTGGTGTACCTCTTTGTTCCATCTCCATCACTATTCCCTAGCAAGTTAGGTTTCCTCTTCACAAACCAGCCAGGGGAAGCTTAATTCCAGTGGTTATAGTCAGAGCCCTGTTTTGGCTCAATTGCCCCTGTTTACATGAAGCCTCTGTTAATTATTAGGAATTACTCCTTTCTCCCCTTCCCCAATTCACTTGGAAATTACTTTGTGTTTACTTTGATTGTATTTTGCATTTTCTAACCTGTATATGTGTTGTTTCTTCCAGGCAGAATGTCTATTTTGGGGGGCAAGGCCTCTTCATTTTATATCCTCAGCACTTATGACCTATGCTTATTTTTCCTATGCTGTGGCTTATTTTTCATGAAAAAATAAATGCTTGTTGAATTGAACTAATTGAGACTACAAATAGGTAATTTTTCAAAAGTTGAACTTCCAAAATCATTTGGGATTCAGAATATATTTTCCCTTAATAACATGGTTATAGATAGTGATTAGATTCTTAGGCTAGCCCATAAGAAAATAATCCAATATATAACTGAATAATTGTACTGTACTTAAATGGAACTACAGCTTAAATGGAAGCTTTTGGAGAAAGCTTTTGATTGAAAACCTCTAAATTGTTAATCTAGACTATCTCTGCTCTATTTTCGGCGTGGGTTTGGGATGGAGTCCTTGCATCACTCTCCGTTCACATATATTCTCTAAATATTTGAGTAAGAGCTCTATATTCATAATACGGTCTTCATTAAATATACAGCTAAGTTTTTAAAGTCCTCCTCTTATGATTTATGCTAAAATCTAAAGATATGATTCTTAGTTTCCATACTATATATGGTCAAACCCTAAAAAAGTGGCATGTATACATATTTCATTAAGATAAAGCTTAAAACTTCAGTGACCTCCTCCAAGATGCTCCATAATTTTGAGATGTTTCAAAGCAGAGACCAGAGGGCAAAGACCAAGGGAAGAGATCCTTCCTTAATGGAAAGGTAACTGTGACTGGAACAATTTATTGTGGCTATATTTAATGCTGGAAAAATGGGGTTGTTCCATTGTTCCAGTATTGGCAGCTTGCCCCATCTTAAGAACCAGGATTGACTTAGTAGGTACTAGTAATAAACTTATGCTTGCTAGGATTTCTAGGTTGTCTCCAGGATATTCCCTGAAATATGTAAAATCAGATAGACTCTGTGAGGTCATAAAACTCTGCCACAATTCTAACTACCATTTTAAACCTTTTTTTCCCCCTATGGGAAGATCTGTTATGATTCAGACTTTCCTGCAATTCTTCTTTCTTCTTTTCTTTTCTTTCCCTCACTGTCTCCATTTGGCTGTTTCTTTTTCTTTCTGAGAGGGTTACACTGAGATCCCCAGTTATTATAGTTTTGCTTTCAATTTCTTCCTGTAAGTCTATTAACTTTGCCTTTCAGTATTTAATTGTCATTCAGAACATTTCCTCATCTGTAAAATGAGTTGGGGAAGGAAATGGCAAAACACTCCAGTATCCTTTCCAAGAAAACCCCAAACGGGTTATGAAGAGTCAAACATGATTGGAACAACTGAATGACAACAGAGCAATCAAGTCAAGGATGAATATTAATTATCTATGCTGCCCTTAAGCATTTCATAATACCTGTTTACTATTAATCAGCTCTATTTTTACCATTGCTTTCCTGAAATCATAATTGCTGCCCCTGCTATTTTTAGTTTGGCCAAAGTGTTATAGATTTTAATTCAGATCCTTATTTTAACTCTGGGAATCTCTATGTTTTGAGGATGTTTCTTTTAAATAATTAATTGTTTCAAAAGCTTCTGCTTTTTAATCCATTTTGCTACCCTTCTCTGTTTAACGAGGTGGGTTTATTTCATTCATTTTCACAACTATGTTTGTTAATCATGTATTTCCCTCCTGTTCATCTTGTTTTTTTCTTTCCTTTTCCTTCCACTTTTTCTTCCTCTCCTCAGAACTTTATAAAGAAAAGATGGTGAAAGAGGAGATTAAAGTTCTTATTCTTTTTTGCTTTCCTCTTCCTTTATCTCTGAATAATTAAACCTCCAAAAATGGAGTTTGCTTTGCTTCCTGAATCTTTACTGCCCTTCCTTCTCCTTGTTCCCATCTATTTCCCTTTTACACAACATATTTGTGCAACAAACTTCTTGTTTCTGTGTGTGTATATATCTGTTCAGTCCCCCTTTGTCCAGGTCAGATGAGAATGAGTTTCCTGTATAGTCCACTTCTCCCCTCTCTTCCCCATGCTTGTATAGCCCATTGTTATTAAATGAAATGATAAATTCCATCCTCTTCTTCCCCATTTCCATTATATTTCTTTTTTATTTCCTTTTCTTTCTTCTCTTACCATCTTCAAAATGTAACAAAACCACAATCGGATGCCCACTCTTATTTACTCCCTCTTCGACTTTTGAAGACATTAGGATTCTTCTTCTACCCCATTAAAATACAAATACTTCCTTATCAAGTATTCTCTTCTATTTGCTCAAATGTATTTACTATCCCATATTTTTCTAGTCTCCTGTGTTTACATTTTAAAGTACCTATTCATCCCTGGTCTTTTCAACAGGGATTCTAGGAAATCAAAGATACAGTTTCCCCCTATAGAATTATACTCTTTATTTTTCCAAGTAAATTATCCTTGGTTGTAATTATTTATAAGTTTTCATCAACAATGAAAAAAAAGGAAAGAATGGATCAATGAACTGGCATACAACTAAAAAACACCTCCTCATCACCATCATGGCTAACATTTATATAGGGCTTATTGTGTACCAAACACTGTACTAAGTGCTTTATGATTAGGTCCTCACAATAATCCTAGGAGTATTAGCCCATTTCACAGCTGAGTAAACTGAAGTAAACAGCAGTTAAGAATCTTACCTAAAGTCACATAGCTAATAAGTATCTGAGGCCAAATTTGAACTTAGATATTCCTGACTCTAGGTCCAGTGCTCTATCTATTGCACCACTATCTCCAATATTAATCAATTATATGCCAACAAAACTGACAACTTATAAAATGGATCAATATTTGAAAAAAAAATCCAGACTAATAGAATAAGAATTAGAGAATTTAAATAAACCAAATCTCAGGAAAATAAATTGAATAAACCATACACTCCTAAAGTTGGGGATAAGGAAAGAGCCAGGATTATATGAATTTATAAATTAATTCTTTCAAACACTCAGAGAACAATTACTTTCAGGGACTAAATTCTTAAATGTTTAACCACCACCTTTCTGAAAGGAAGGGAAGTAAATGCATGATACATTCTTAAATTTAATCTGCATTATTAACATTTTCTCCATAACTTTCTAAGTTGTCCAATCTCCATGACTTCATTTGGGGTTTTCTTAGCAAAGATACTGGAGTGGCTTGCCATTTCATTCTCTAGCTCATTTGACAGATGAGCAAGCTGAGGCAAAATGGGGTTAAGTGATTTGTCAACCTAATATCAGGCTATGAAGTAAACTCACAGAAACCATCAGCCTTTTTTATCTATTACCAATAAAATATAACAGGAAGAGAGAGAAATGTCATTTAAATTAACTAAAGAATGTACAAAGTATTTAGGAGTCCGCATACCAAAGCACATACAGGAACTATATGAATACAATTATGAATCATTCTTTACAGAAATAAATACAAATCTAAATACATGAAGACACAATAACTACTCATGGATGAGTTGTGCCAATGTAATAAAAATGACAATAAGGTCAAAATAAATATATTTATTCAATGTCATACTAATCAAATTATCAAATGATTTCTTTGTAGAGCTAAAAACAAAAAATCAACAATACAAAATTAATCCAGACAAACACAAATCCAAGAATTCCAAAGGGAAATAATGAAAAAAATTGGGAAGGAATGTGGTCTATCAGTACCAGATTTCAAGCCATAAAATAAAGCAATTAATAGAACTGTGTGGTTCTAGGTAAAACTATAGAGAGATCCATCAATAAAACAGGTCAGTCAGTCAGTCAGCTGGTGTAAGGTACACATCATAGGGCTTAGCCCAATGCCTGACACATTAACTGAATGACTTCATATAGAACCAAATTAACAGAACAATACAGTATTGAATAAATCCAAAGTCCTCCAACTATTGGGATAAAGACTCGATATTCAAAAAAAAAAATGCTGGGAAAATCAGAAAAGCAGAAAATTGGATTTAGACCATACCATATGCCAAAACAAGCTCCTATGGATACATGACTTCAGTCGGAAAGATCATCTCATAGATAAATTAGAGAAGCAAGAAAGGAAAGAATACTTTTAGACGTGGGGATTTGTTTAGCATAGCTATGGATATTTGTTACAAAGGTTTTCTTTTTCTTTTCTTTCTTTTTCAATTGGGAGAAGTAGAGAGGAAGAGATAGGTTATACATAGAGTTCACAAAAAAAGAAAAAGGAAAAAAGAGAAAGAGGATCATTGAAACATTTTTAAAGTCATTGAAGAAAACAGAAAGTCCAGGATAAATTACAGAGAAGTAGAACAATTTGAAAATTACATGTTAAATTTATCACATACTTAAAAGGAAAAGCAATTTGTATATAATAGATTTGCCTTTTCATTGTACAATCATCTTTTTCTGTTCTACTTTGTATAAGAAATTCTCATTTTTTCCCTAGAATTTAACTTTGGAATAAAGAATAATTTTGAAATGTTGCTCCTTATTTTACTTAGTAATTAGGGAGAACTTGGGGTGTTATCTCAGATCTCCCACAAGAAAAGAGTGCTCTCTTGGGTAGGGAAGACCTATCCTAGTGGTCAAAGGGAGGAAGGACATTAAATTTTATCATCATCCTTTCTGAACCTAGAACTGGTGAGGGAGAAAAAGATGCTTTATCTCTTTGTGAGCTTTACAAAGGCTAAAAGTCATCATATAAATGCCAATGGGAAATGGCATCCTTGGGAGTAAACCCCTCTTCTGGTGCTACATCACCAGAGCAAGAACACAGAACAACCAGAAAACAAGGAAATCCCTGAGGGACATTTACTTTCATGGGGACAGATATTCTACTGGAGAGTTGTTCTAGCCAAGGATTTTTCACCCTGCCCAAAAACAATGCATGGACTGACCATTAATATCAACATAGAATTATAGGAGGAGCAGGAGCCCCTTAGTTTGGCCACATCTATTGGAAGGACCAGAGAGAGGAACCCCACTATTTTGGAGTGAAAGTGACTGACTTTGGGAAGTGAATTGCTTACTGGAGAGCATTTGTTTTCTGAAATTTTAACGTTTTCTTTGATTTTTCAGTAAAACATTTCTTCTTTAATTCTTTTTTTTAAGGCTCTACAATTTTCTCAAATCTGTTTCCTTTTTTTCCTCATCCACCCTATTCTTTCTTGCCTATACTATTATAATAAATAGTCACTCACCTGGTCTGGTTGCTGTTTCCACCTTTCTCTAATTCATTCTTCACAACACTGCCAAAGTAGCCTGCCTCATACACACATTTGATTGTATTACTCTCCTCAAAAACTTTCAGTGACTCCCCACCTGTTGCAAGATGAAATAAATTCCCTTCTCTGGCTTTTAAGGTCCTCCATGAAGCTTGGCTCAGTCTGTTCCACTTTATTTCATTCTATATCCTGCACTCAACATGCCGATCACATCAGATTGTTTCTTGTTCCTTGATGTTGTCCAACCTTTGCTCTTGGCCATACCAGCCATCGTCTTCAGAATAGACTTTTCTGCATCTTGAATGTCTCCCCCTTTTAAGGCCAATTCCAGTCACTGTCTTCCTCTGTGAATACTTCAGTATTTATTTTTTTTAAGTGTAACAACACAAAACTGCTGCAGAGTTCAGGAGGGCTGGGATATTTAGCCCTTCTCTCTTATTCAGCCTGAGGCTCTTTTGCATGAACTCTCTGATTCTTTACACATCTACCTTGAGCCCTGGAAAGGGTGTACTGGAAAGAAATACCTAAACCTTAGGTTTGGTTCATGTTCATGTTCTCCTCAAAAGGATGAATTAAAAGTTTGGTAATACATAATGTATAATATGTACAGGACAGCTATTTATTTCCTCCTCAGAAATGAAATGCTTAAAACATAAAAGATTCACAACTCTGTTTAGACAAAAACTTAAAGCATGATGAAGTAACCCATAATTCTTATTTTATTCTCTGGGGAGAGTGATATTTAAAATATTAAAATAAAGAGCATAGAAGGACTATTCAATAGATGTCACCTTTGCTTCTGCATTGTCCAAACAACTACCTGTATATCCACCATGTTTTCTGGAATGACAGGCCAGTGATTGGGCTCATCCTCCTGTTTCCTACTATCTCTCCTCCAAAAAGAACTGTAGGAGTTGTGGGGGAAAGTCTGTCTTTCATAATTGCCTTTTGGTCACTTTTGCTTAGGGAAAGAAATACAAAATAAAAAATTCATCCAAGGCCAGAGGTTCATGATTAAGCTTATTAAGCAGTACATATCACCTTAACATCCAAAGTGGGGGAAGAAACAAAGAAATTCCTTTTCCTGTCCTTCATGGGAAGTCTTAGAGGGACAGAATTATGTGCCACACATTCCAGAAAGAGGAAGGCAAAAAGAGCTACTCCTCAGGAGGAGGGCAGCTTGTGGAATACAATAAAAAATCTTTGGTTATATAAATTTTTCATCAAGGGTCCAGCTCCAAGGACAGCATGTGTGAGACTAGAAGGGACCTACCTAGTTTCAGGCATGTTCCATGTGACCTACTCAAAGGGGGTGGGTGTGAGGGAGACATAGGGGTGTCCCTTAATTATTATACTCATTACATAAATTTTCTTTTTGTATCACCTCCTTGTAAGCATTTATCTGTTATCCTGTGAACCTTCCTTTGTAACAAAACAAAAAATAAAATAAAAAGGAAAAAAGGAATTCAGCAAACCTAATTAATACATCAACATTTCGAGATTATATAGAATGTCGCATATCCATAGACCTCTACTTCTGCAAAAAGTAGGAGGTCCATTTTCTTAATTCTTCTCTGGGACAATGGAATACCATCAACAAACATTTTTAAGTATCTACAATGTGCAAGATACTAGTAGGTGAGGCCAGACCTAACATTCTCTGTTAAAGGTTCCTTTCCCTCTCAAATCTTTTATCAATCTCTACTTGATTGCTCATATATTTTTCAGTTTAAGTTGTTTTATATTTATTTTTTGCATATTATCTCTCCCACGATAAATTGTAAATTCCTTCAGAATAGAAATTATGTAATTTTTCATCTTGATATTTTAAGGGCAAAAGACAGTGCCTTTTGCTTACTAGGGGAAAAAATCTGCTAAATGAAAGAATAAATGAATCTTTACTATTTCTTTACTCTCATCCTTCTGCTCACACAACATGAAGATAGAAGCTTTTTCTTCTAAGAGTTCCTGCTTAGGAGAGACCCTAGGACAAATATTGTAGAAGCTCTAAGATCCGCCCCAACAGAAATGGAAAAGTAATGGAACACAATAACCCAAGGAGGACCCACTGAACTGAGGGGAAGATTTAATAGCTACAGAGCCAGCTTTTATAACAAGGGTAGTACTTCAATTCAGGTGGAAAGAAGACTGGTTTGGGAGTCAGAAAAACTGGGTTCAAATCATGGTTCCTCTATGTACTACCTGGATAACCTTGGTAAATCATTTCCCTGGGTCTCAGTTTCCTCAAAAGAAAGGAAGGAAGGGGGGAGGAAAGGAAAAGAAGGAAGGAGGGGGAAGAAAGGCAGGAAGGAAGGGGGGGATGAAAGGAAGGAGGAAAGGAGGGAGGGAGTGAGGGAAAGAGAGAGGAAGGGAGGGAGAAAGGGAGGAAAGAAGGAAGGAAGGAAGGAAGGAAGGAAGGAAGGAAGGAAGG
>JAJPUD010004951.1:111525-122374 GCA_023553655.1 Myrmecobius fasciatus | reverse complement strand
GAAAGAAGGAAGGAAGGAAGGAAGGAAGGAAGGAAGGAAGGAAGGAAGGAAGGAAGGAAGGAAGGAAGGAAGGAAGGAAGGAAGGAAGGGAAGAAAGGAGAGAGGGAGGAGGGACTTGGACTAGATGATCTTAGGAGTCTGGTTCAGTTCTAAATATATGATCACGTGTCTATGGTTCCTAGAGTGTGTGGTATAGAAATTGGCATCTGGGAAAGCCCCGGGTTTAATTCTTTCCTCTGATACTAGCTGGGACCATGGGGTCTCTGAGTCTCTGCAAAATGAGGGCAATTACATCGGTACTATCTCCAGGGTTTTTGTGAAAGAGTGAGTTAATAAAAGTAAAACCCTTTGCAAAGCTAAATGCACTTTGTAAACATCAGATATTATTTTTCTAGCCATTATTCTCAAGGCAGCAGTTGTAGCATTTATTCCTTTATTAACACATTGATTTCATCAACATGGGGAGGAAGCTCCCTTCTTGCAAAGCAGATTAGCACCTTCTCTGACAAACTCAGAGAGTTCAATGAGATGCCCAAGGTCACACAGTCCTCCATAGAGGTCAGAGGCAAGGAAGGTTACTACACAAAGCTGCCTATTATTTCCATGACAGTGATAGTAAGAACAAGAGCTGACTTTATGTAGCACTTCAGGGTTTGTGAAGCACTTCTCATACATTACTGCATTGGATTCTCACCCATTTTATAGAAGAGGAAATTGAGACCGAGAGCAGCCAAGTAATGCCCATGGTCACTGGCAGTGAATAGGAGAAGCAGGATTAGAATTGAGGTCTCTAGACTCCCAGGAGTTTGTTCCAATACTTCACTGTGGATTTGTATATATTCAACATTTAATCACTTCATAACATAACAACAGGGAATTAGGGTGCACAGTGGGTGGAGTGCTGGACCTAATCAGCAAGACCTAAGTTCAAATCTGGTCTCAGATATCTATTAGCTATTAGACTCTGGGCAAGTTAATTAATTTCTGTTTACTTCAGCTTTCTCATACATCAAATAAGGACTATAATAGTACTTACTTTCCAGTGTCGCGAAGATACAAGAAATTTGTAAAGCAGATTGGAAATTTTAGAAGTGCTATAAAGTTACAAGAGCATGATGACATTTAATATTTTAAAATTTAAAAAAATTTTAAAATTTAAAAAATAACATTAAAATAATTTTAATACACAGTAACAAAAGCAAAGTTGAGAACATTGTTTTCCTCTAAAAGTGAAGTATTAACATCGTGTCAAAATCATCTCTGACTAAAAATATTCTGGATTTTTCACTGTACACTGGTAATAGTTAAAAAATAGGTTTAGGGTTTGGAAGTATGGAGCAAAAAGTCAGAAATGAAACATCAGAGTCAGGCTGGAGGAAGCCAGAGCTAAACATGTGAGTTAGCTTGTTGTAAAAGCCAGTGATGACAAGGGAGTTAGAGGCTGGAAGATCATCCAAAATGGGGAAAACCAAACAGTAGGTCAGGAGTTCAGGAAGGTGAGTGGTGGGGGAATGTTGGGGAGCAGGGTGGAAGAGGAGAGAAGGAATCAGAACCAATGAAGACTGGACAAGGCACCAGCCTCAAAAAAAAAAAAAAAAGTTTGGTTCTGTACCAAAGGCTATGATAGTCAGGTATTCTTTCTATACTTTCTGCTATGGGCAGGAGCTATGTATACATCAGTGAAAAATTTGAGCCCAAGGATCAGGGCAAGTAGGTGAACAGGACTTGAATAGGGAGTGGAGAGCTGCAAAGTTCCTGACAGGAAGTACTTATTGAATTTGCTTCCCTTTCCATTTTTTAACACAAGAATAAAATGCTTATGTAAGTAGAAACTTTAGTAAACAAGTCTGTTAGAACAGAACATTATTACACAGATTCATAGTCAGAATACACCTTATTAGCCTGAAATCCTTGATCCCCCAAGGGATCTATAGGTAGATTTGACAGATTCATGAACTTGTTTGGGGGGGGGGAATTACATGTTTATGTTTTTACTGATCTCTAACTGAAATTTAGTAACTCAATAGCTTCAATTATTTTAAAACATTATTCTGAGAAAGAATCTATAGGTACTACCAGATGGCCAAAGGGTCCATGACACATACAAAAAGGCTAAGAATCTCTGGTCTAACCCAATCCTCTTTATTATCCTGTAGCAAATGCACTATAGGGAAAATTAGGATCAGAGGTTAAGTCACACAAAGAATTAGTCACCAAGCTGGGACTCACAATACCCAGGTCTTAGTCCTCCAAGACCAGAACTTTTTCCATTACTTCACATAATCTTTACTAGATGTCAAACCACGTTCCACAAAAATGGAATAATGTGCAGAAAAAAGCTTTAATATTCTAGACCACATAAGGGTATTAATTTGGTCCCACAATACTCAGGGATCTCACCAAAATTTTATTTCAATGACTTAAGAAATCCATGTATTTAAAATTTTTTCCCTTTGCTTTCTATTAATCTACATTTTATGTTTTCACTTATTTTAGATATGCAACACTCCATTGAGCGATGGCAGCAGCTTTGGGCTGGGAAAGCAAGGAGGGAGATGCTCACTGTAGCAGAAGTACCAACATTCAAGATTGTTAAGGAGACACGGCATCAGGGCACACTTGTGGAAGCAGGGAGGCTGCCAAGTCTGTTCACCTTCTCCTGTGATGAGATAGCAGCCATTATTAGTTTACCAGCATTAATCCTGAAGTCAAATTCATGCTGGCCTGTGGGACCTTCTGCCTCTTGAGTCTATCTAGACCTTGAGTCTATCCCAATGTCAAATTTCTCTAAAGTTTCTGTATTAGTATCTAAAGTTGGATGTATGAGCTGAGATTGAAGGGACACTTGCACATGGGGAAGCAACTCACCCAATTCAACCTGCACATTTCCTAAAACTTCAGGGTCAACATAGCTTCTGTATTTTTTGGAAGGGTAGGGGCTTTCAAGGTTTAGGCAAGTAGTGGAATCACAGCCCCTTTGTTGCTACTTTGCTTCATTATGCACTAATAATTTTCTTATTGATTCTCTTTTTGATTTCTATTGACTCTGGGTAAAAAGAACTGTATATAGCATTTGTCACTGGCTTCTGTTGAAATCTTGGGCTTGCTAGCCAATGGGACCAATTTCAGGGACTATAAGAATTACAAGTCTTAAAAAACAATTTGAGACAATTAAGACACAGCAGGTATTAGTAAATTCATTACTTAGGGTTGGAAGGGACCTCAGGGTATCATTTAATCAAAATCCCTTGTTTTGACAGACTGCTGCTATTCATTTGTTTTTAGTCATGTCTGACTCTGGGACTCCATTTGCGATTTTCTTGGCAAAGATACTCAAGTGGTTTGCCATTTCCTTCCACTTATGAAGAAACTGATAAAAGTAAATTAATGTGTCCAAAGCCACACCACAAGATAGTGGCAGAGACTGGCCTTGATCCAAGGTCTTTGGTTGGCCTCTGTGTTTTTTTTCTTTCCTTTTCCGTCCATTATGCTGAGGCTATGTAATTACAATTCATTGAAATATAGTAAGGTCAAGAAGGATTCAAAACCTATTGAAACAAGGGACTTTAACTAAATAATCTCTGAGGTCCTTTCCAGCCTTAGGATTTTCCAAGTTAAATCCTAAGAAACACATTTACTAATACCTGTTTCCCTCTCAATTGGCTCAAATTACTTTCTGAAACTCACGTAATTCCCTTGTTGTTATTGATTCATTTTCAGTCATGTCCAATTCTTCATGATCCTAATTGGAATTTTCTTGGCAAAGATACTGGAATAGTTTGCCATTTCCTTCTCGGCTCATTTGATGGGGAAATTGAGGCAAACAGGATTAAGTGACTTGCCCAGGGTCACACAGCTAGTGTCTGAGGTCAAATTCAAACTCAGGGAGATGAGTCATCCATTGCACCACCTAGCTGCTCTGTAATTCCCTTACAATCCCTGAACTTGATTTGACTCTATTGATTGTAAAGCCCAAGATCTTTGTTGGTGCTTGTATAAAATGGCCCAAGAGAAACAGATGCATCAGTTAATATGGACTAAGGAAATGATGGGAAAAGATCTAAATTAATTGCAATTTGATCGATATCATTTACATTTATAATTTTCCTATTCTCCCTCTACTTTTTCCAGGAGTGAGCCAGCATTTGCAGGTGGAACTTCTTTACTAGTTGTTTCCCATATGCTGTGCCTTTGTCTCAGGCTGTCCCCCCATATCTGGATTACATGTCACCTACCACTTTCCTCATTTTTCTCCCCAACATCTAAGAACTACATCATTTAAATTACTTGGTATTACTTTGTGTATGCTTGCTTTTAGAATACAAACTGTATCTCTCCCACAGAATGTAAACTTCTGGAAGCCAGATACTGTTTTATTTTGTGTAGTAATCACTTAATAAATGTTTGTTGAATTAATTCCCCTGTAGGCACCTAATTTTAAAATTCAGGAATGGACAGAAGTCAAAATGCCACCAATATCACTATGTTTTTTAGACTATAGTACACTATAGCACATCTTTAAAGAATTTTCTTCTTTGGAACAAATACTTTTCCATTTAGGCATTTCTGAAAAGAAAATATTTAAGAGTTATGTTGCTACTTAAATAACCAGCGATGACTGGCATATGCCTGGAAATGAAACCAAAGCAAAGTCCTATATGAATAGTTGCACAGCTTGAGGGTCATCGTGGTTTTCCTGAGATAGCCAAAGAACTTAAGGAAAGCCTTTAAGACACTGAATGTATTCTCTGTGGGAGATTTGTGGAAGGTTAGACACAAATCCCACAGTACTTGGGGAGGGCTTTCAACCTGCACCCTTACCAGTGAGATCACAGATCTATTCTTAACACTATGCTTTCTACATCTCATACTTGTCAAGCTGATGTTTTTGAACCTAAGGGCAAGATTATTTTTATCTCTATTGAATTATCTTATTAGATCCAGCCCAGTGCACTAGCCTGTCCAGATATTTTTGTATCCCAACATTAACCTATGGTGTCATAGTTTTCCCACCTAGATTTGTAATAATTGAAAATTCTATAAACATGAGATTTGTACCTTTATCCATGTCATCATCAGCTCCCCCCTCCCAATTTTTTTCCCACATACCATGGATCCCTGGAAATCTTTTGTCAAGATGAAATCAAACTATTAATGACTATTTTGAGTCCAGCACCAAATCCAACTCCAAATCCATCTAATTGTAATCATATAGCTAACCTCTATCAATTCCACACACACACACACACACACACACACACACACACACAAAAGCATTAAATAGCTGATCAAATGCTTTACACTGAAAGAACTAGAGCCAAGATTATGGATCAGAGGCAGTCACCCAGTTGAACTCTCCCACCATTCCCTTCCATACAATTTTAAAATAATGCCTTAAATCAAATTTTGGAGCAGCAGAGCCAACAAAAAATCAAGGTGAGATATTTTTTCTGGCCTAAGAAAACTTAAGAAGTTGGCAGAAAAAGTCACTAATATCTGAGTTTTACTAGGGTGGAGGGTCTGGTGGGGGGTCAGTCTGGAACCTACACACTTAGCAACAACCACCCCAGAAGCGCCTCTTGAGAAGCCCTAAGCCAAGAAAACATGAAGAGTTTAGACAACTGCTCAGAAAAGATTATAGGGGCCCCTTTTGTGGCACAGGGTACAGCTGATGCTGATTACCCATTGGGTCATAGTTCCAGGACAAAGAGAAGTGCTGGTGATCTCACAAGGGAGCAGGGCTTTGGTCACAGTTCCAAAGCAGAGCACTGGCATGTCCAGCTGCAAAGGAATAGGAGAACCTGCTCTGGGAAAATCTTCCAAGATCACATCTCTTTGGAAGCACCAACAACTTCTAGAGCCCCAGAACTAGCTCTAAAAACAGCAACATGAAAAAGCCTGAAGATTGGGACACTGCCTTCCCATCCCCAAGTGAAAAAAGCCCAACTTTAACATATAGTTCAAAGTCAAGAAATAGGCTGGAAAAATGAGAAAAAACTACCAGTGTGGCAGAAATTAGTACATAAACTCAGAACAAGGCATTAATGTGAAAAGAGCTACAAAGAAGTCTCAAAGGAAAAAAAATGCTAATTATTCCTAAGTCCAAAAAAGAATTCTTAGCTGAGTTCCTAGAATCAAAGAGAGAGGTAAGAATGATAGAGGGAAAACTGGAAAAAGAATTTAGTGATCCAATTCTGATGGACGTGGCTCTCTTCAACAATGAGATTATTCAATCCAGTTCCAATTGTTCAGTGAGGAAGAGTCATCTACACCCAGAAAGAGGACTGTGGGAACTGAGTGTGGACCACAACATAGCATTTTCACACTTTTTGATGCTGTTTGCTTGCATTTTTTTCTTTCTCAGGTTTTTTTTTCCTTCTTGATCTTACTTTTCTTGTGTAGCAAGATAACTGTATAAATATGTATATATGTATTGAATTTAACATATATTTTAACATATTTAACAAGTATTGGACTACCTGCCATCTAGAGGATGGGGTGGAGGGAAGGAGAGAAAAATTTGGAAAAGAAAGTTTTACAAGGGTCAATGTTGAAAAATTACCCATGCATATGTATTGTAAATAAAAAGCTTTAATAAAATTTAAAAAAAATTAGTGATAAGACAATTATGAAAAGAGAATTGGCAGTTTAATAAAAGAGGCACACAGGGCCAGCTAGGTGGCATAGTGGGTAGAGCACCAGCCCTGAAGTCAGGAGGACCTGAGTTCAAATCTGATCTCAGACACTTAATAATCCCTAGCTGTGTGACCCTGGGCAAGTCACTTAACCTCAATTGCCTCAGCAAAAAGCCAATAAATAAATAAATAAATAAATAAATAAATAAATGAGGCACACTAAAAAAATCTTTTAGAACTATGCATATCCTTTGACACAGCAATATCACCACTATTAGGTTTGTATCCACAAGAGATCAAAGAAAAAGCAAACAGAACCCACATATACACAAATATTTATGTCAGCTCTTTTTGTAGGTGGCAAAGAATTAAAAATCTAGGGGATGCTCATCAGTTGGAGAATGGCTGAACAAGTTATGGCATATGATTTGATGGAGTACTATTGTGTTTTAAGAAATGATAAAAGGAGGTGGAGCCAAGATGATGGAGTGAAAAGGTGACTCTCTGCTTCCTCCTCTGATCTTCTCTCAAATCAACAATAAAATAAGCCTCTGAACTGATCTTCAAGTCAACAAACTCAGAAATATTTGGACACTGCTTCCAGTTACCTCTGAAGAACTTCACATCAGGTTTGTCTAACTCGGACAGAGGGATAAACAGAGGACTCCGGTGTAGGCCTGAAGTGAGGGTGGGACTCAGCTCATTGTGGCAAAAACTCCAAACTCCAAATTCTAAACACCTGGAGTTTATCTGAGGCACTGGGGACACTCTAAACTGATTGCAGACAGGTGTTCTGGCAGACTTGCCTTGTTTAAGGAGTAATTTGGACTTAGTCCTAGCTCCCACCGGCCCAGCACCTTAAGTTAATTCGCCAAAGTGCCCCAGGGCAAAGAACTTCAGCCCCTGTTTTTTTCCCTACCTTGAAGAGATATCCATGCTGTCTAAAAAAAAAAAAAATGAAGAAGCAAAAGAGAGCTCTCACCATAGATAGCTTCTGTCAAGAAAAAGAAGGGATGACCCCAGATCCTGAGGTTCCTTGAGACAAAACTCCAAAGGAAGTTATTAAGGATGATCACTGGGCCCCTTTTCAAAAGGCCTTTCTGGAAGATTGCATAAAGAACCTCAAAAGAGAGCTGGAGGATAAACGGGAAAATAAACTGAAATCAGTGCAAGAAGGATATGATGCCCTGCAAAAGAGATATGAAAAAGACACCAATTTATTGAAAAATAAAATTAGTGAAGTGGAAAAAGAGTGCAATGAACAAAAAAATTCAATTGGCCAGTTACAAAAGGAGCTTAAAAAAGTAACTGAAGAAAACATCACTTTAAAAATAAGAATTGAACAAATGCAAGTGAATGACTCAATAAGACTTCAAGAATCAGTCAAACAAAAACAAAAAAAAGAAAAATTAGAAGAAAATATGAAATATCTCCTAGGAAAAACAACTGACTTGGAAAATAGATCTAGGAGAGACAATCTAAGGATTATTGGACTTCCTGAAAGCCATGATGAAAAAAAGAATCTAAGCACTATCTTCCAGGAAATACTGAAAGAAAACTGCCCTGAGACTGTAGAATCAGAAGGCAATCACCATGGAAAGAATTCACCGATCACCTCCTGTAAGAGACCCCAAAATTAAAACCCCAAGGAATATCATGGCTAAATTTCAGGACTATAGCACCAAGGAACAGATTCTGCTAGCAGCTAGAAAGAAACAATTCAAATAACGAGGATCAATAATTAGAATCACACACAATCTGTCAGCCTCTACATTGAAGGATCGAAGGGCCTGGAACCAGATATTCCAAAGGGCAAAGGAACTTGGATTACAGTCAAGAATAACCGATCCAGCTAGAATGAGCATTATCCCCCAGGGAAGAAGAAGGTCATTCAATGATATAGGTGAATTTCACCTATTTCTAATGAAAAGACCAGATCTGAACAAAAAATTCGACATCCAAACATAGAACTCAAGAGATGCATAAAAAGGTAAAAAGTAAAGGACTCTTGAGAACTTTATTTCTAATAGGGGGATACTTAAAGTTTGGGTGTATAATTAACTAGATATTACTTTGATAATATGAAAGAGAGAACTAGAGAGGGAAAGGTTGTCATACTGGGGAAAAGAGAGAAAAAGTGGTAAAATAAGATCTAAAAAAAAGGAGGTAAAAACAAGATAAAATCTCTTGAAGAGGCAAAGAAAACTTAATATAATTGAGAGAAAGAGGGGAGGGAGATGAACATTGTGTAAATCTTACTCTCATCAGGTTGGGCTGTAAAAGTGTATATCAGACACTTGATTTCACATAGAAACTTATCTGTTGCTAGAGGGAAGTGGGAAGGAAAGGAGGAAAAGAAAGGGATAAACTAAAAGAAGGGAAAATAGAAGAATCAGGAGAAAGGAGTAAAAACAGGGGGAGGGGATCTAAAGGGTGGAGTATTGTTTGGGGGAGGGGGTCATCAAAAGCAAATTACTGAGGAGGGGGGAAGGGAGAAAGGAGAAAGGAAAGGGGAAAACATAACTTGGGTAAATAAGATGGCAGGAAATAAAGAATTAGTTATTCTAACTGTGAATGTGAATGGGATGAATTCTCCCATAAAACGAAAGCGGATATCAGACTGGATTAAAAACCAGAATCCCACAATATGTTGTCTACAAGAAACACATCTAAAACATAGTGACACATATAGGATGAAGGTAAAAGGCTGGAGCAGAAAATATTATGCTTCAGGTGAACAAAAAAAAGCAGGGGTACCAATCCTTATATCAGATCAAGTAAAAGCCAAGATAGATCTAATCAAAAGAGATAAGGAAGGAAACTATATTTTACTAAAGAGTACCATAGATAATGTAGCAATATCAATACTAAATATATAGGCACCACGTGCAATACCATCCAAATTCCTAGGGGAGAAATTAAGAGAGATGCAAGAAGAAATAGACAGCCAAACTATACTAGTGGGGGAGCTCAACCTTGCTCTCCCAGAATTAGATAAATCAAACCACAAAATATATAAGAAAGAAACTAGGGAGGTAAACCAATTGTTAGAAAAGTTAGGTATGATAGATCTATGGAGAAAGTTGAATGGAGACAGTAGGGAGTTTACTTTTTTCTCAGCAGTCCATGGAACCTATACAAAAATTGACCATGTGTTGTGAAAGAATGTTTGTGGCAGCCCTTTTTGTAGTGGCTAGAAACTGGAAATTGAATATATGCCCTTCAATTGGAGAATGGCTGAATAAATTATGGTATATGAATACTATGGAATATTATTGTTCTGTAAGAAATGACCAGCAAGATGATTTCAGAGAGGCTTGGAGAGACTTACATGAACTGATGCTGAGTGAAATGAGCAGAACCAGGAGATCATTATACACGGCAACAACAGTATTATATGACGATCAATTCTGATGGACATGGCTCTCTTCAACAATTAAATGTTTCAAACCACCTCCAATTGTTCACTGAAGAAAGCCATATACACCCAGAGAGAGGGATGTGAAATGTGGACCACAACATAACATTCTCATACTCCTTGATTGATGTTTGCTTACATTGTGTTTCCTTTATCTGATATATCTTTTGTGTAGATAAGATTTTTCTTGCACAACAATGATAAGTTTGGAAATATGTATACATATATTCGATTTGCCAATATTTTAACATAATTAACATGTAGTGGATATCCTGCCATCTAGGGGAGGGGTGGGGAGTTGGGGGGAAAAATTTGTAACAGAAAGCTATGTAAGGGTTATGGTTGAAGAATTACCCACACATATGTTATGGAAATAAAATTTAAAAAAAATTTTTAAAAAAATTTGACCATGTGTTAGGGCATAAAAACCTCAAAATCAAATGCAGAAAGGCAGAAATACTAAATGCATCTTTTTCAGATCATGATGCAATAAAAATCACATGCAATATAAGGCCAGGAGAAAATAAACCAAAAGTTAATTGGAAATTAAATAATCTAATCCTGAAGAATGAATGGGTGAAAGAGCAAATCATAGACACAATCAATAATTTCATCCAGGAGAATGACAATAAGGAGACAACATAACAAAATTTGTGGGATACGGCCAAAGCCGTTATAAGGGGCAATTTTATATCTCTAGATGCTTGCTTGCATAAAATAAAGAAAAGATCAACGAATTGGGCTTATTATTAAAAAAAAACTAGAAAAAGAACAAATTAAAAACCCTCAGTTAAAT
>JAJPUD010004951.1:0-106649 GCA_023553655.1 Myrmecobius fasciatus | reverse complement strand
AAAAAACCAACAAAATAGATAAGCCTTTAGTTAATTTGATAAGAAAAACAAAAGAGGAAAATCAAATTGTTAGTCTCAAGAATGATAAGGGAGAACTTTCTTCCAATGAAGAGGAAATTAGAGCAATAATTAGGAGTTACTTTGCCCAACTTTATGTCAGTAACCTTGATAATCTAAATGAAATGGAGGAATATCTACAAAAATATAGATTGCCCAGGTTGACAGAAGAGGATATAAATTATTTAAATAGCCCCATATTAGAAAAAGAAATAGAACAAGCTATTAACCAACTCCCTAAGAAAAAATCTCCAGGGCCAGATGGATTCACATGTGAATTCTACCAAACATTCAAAGAACAATTAATCCCAATACTATACAAAATATTTGAGAAAATAGGGACAGAAGGTATACTGCCAAATTCCTTCTAGGAGACCGATATGGTGCTGATAGCTAAACCAGGTAGGGTGAAAACAGAGAAAGAAAACTATAGACCAATTTCCCTAATGAATATTGATGCAAAAATTTTAAATAAGATATTAGCAATGAGATTACAGAAAGTCATCCCCAGGATAGTACACTATGACCAAGTAGGATTTATACCAGGGATGCAGGGCTGGTTCAATATTAGGAAAACTATCAGCATAATTAATTATATTAATAACCAAACTAACAAAAACTATATGATTATCTCAATAGAAGCAGAAAAAGCATTTGATAAAATCCAACACCCTTTCCTATTAAAAACACTAGAGAGTATAGGAATAAATGGGCTTTTCCTTAAAATGATCAGTAGCATCTATTTAAAACCATCAGCAAGCATCATATGTAATGAAGACAAACTAAAACCATTCCCAATAAGATCAGGAGTGAAACAAGGCTGCCCACTGTCACCATTACTATTTAAAATTGTATTAGAAATGTGAGCTTTAGCAATAAGAGAAGAAGAAGAGATAAAAGGAATCAGAGTAGGTAATGAAGAAACCAAATTATCACTCTTTGCAGATGACATAATGGTATACTTAGAGAACCCTAGAGACAACTAAAAAACTACTAAAAACAATTCACAACTTTAGCAAAGTTGCAGGATTCAAAATTAATCCACATAAATCATCAGGATTTTTATATATTACCAACAAAGTTCAGCGGCAAGAGATACAAGAAATTCCATTCCAAATAACAGACGATAGGATGAAATATTTGGGAATCTATCTGCCACGGAAAAATCAGAAACTATACGAACTAAACTACAAAACACTTTCCACACAAATAAAATCAGAACTAATCAATTGGAAAAACATTAAGTGCTCATGGGTAGGCAGAGTGAACATAATAAAAATGACAATACTACCCAAGCTAATCTACTTATTTAGTGCCATACCAATCACACTCCCAAGAAATTGTTTTACAGATCTAGAAAAAAAAGTAGCAAAGTTCATTTGTAAGAACAAAAGGTCAAGGATTTCAAGGGGATTAATGAAAAAAAAGGCAGATGAAGGTGGCCTTGTCGTACCAGATCTTAAACTATATTATAAAGCAGTGGTCATCAAAGCCATTTGGTACTGGCTAAGAAATAGAGCATTCGATCAGTGGCACAGGATAGGTTATCAGGAAAATCTAGGCAATAACTTTAACAATTTAGTGTTTGATAAGCCCAAAGACCCCAGCTTTTGGGATAAGTACTCACTATTCGGCAAAAACTGCTGGGAAAATTGGAAACTAGTGTGGAAGAAATTAGGGCTTGACCCATACCTAAAACCACATACCAAGATATGTTCTAAATGGGTTCAAGATCTAGATATAAAGAGTGATTTTGTAAGCAAGTTAGAGGAACGTAATATAGTTTACCTCTCAGACCTGTGGAGATGGAATAAATTTATGTCCAAAGAACATCTGGAACTCCTAATTGAACACCAGATGGATAATTTTGATTATATTAAGTTAAAAAGTTTCTGTACAAATAAAACTAATGCAGACAAGATTAGGAGGGAAGCATCAAATTGGGAAATCATCTTTACATTTAATGGTTCTGATAAAGGCCTCATTTCTAAAATATATAGAGAATTGTCTCATACATAGAAGAATTCATGCCACTCTTCAATAGATAAGTGGTCAAGGGATATGAACAGACAATTTTCAGATGATGAAATTAAAACCATCTCTAGTCATATGAAAAGTTGCTCCAAATCACTATTGATCAGAGAAATGCAAATTAAGACAACTCTGAGATACCACTACACACCTGTCAGATTGGCTAAAATGACAGGAAAAGATAACGATGAATGTTGGAGGAGATGTGGGAAAACTGGGACACTAAAGGTGGAACTGTGAATGGATCCAACCATTCTGGAGAGCAATTTGGAGCTATGCTCAAAAAGTTATCAAACTGTGCATACCCTTTGACCTAGCAGTGTTTCTATTGGGCCTATATCCCAAAGAGATCTTAGAGGAGGGAAAGGGATCCACATGTGCGGGAATGTTTGTGGCAGCCCTTTTTGTAGTGGCTAGAAACTGGAAACTGAAGGGATGCCCATCAATTGGAGAGTGGCTGAATAAATTATGGTATATGAATGTTATGGAATATTATTGCTCTGTACGAAATGACCAGCAGGACGATTTCAGAGAAGCCTGGAGAGACTTGAATGAACTGATGCTGAGTGAAACAAGCAGAACCAGGAGATCATCATACACAGCAACAACAGTATTACATGATGATCAATTCTGATGGACATGGCTCTCTGCAACAAATAATTGTCTCAAACCAGTTCCAATTGTTCACTGAAGAAAACCATATACACCCAGAGAGAGGGATATGAAATATGGACCACAACGTAACATTTTCATGATCTCTATTGATATTTGCTTGCATTGTGTTGCCTTTCTCTGATTTTCTTTTTTTTCTTGTAGATAGGATTTTTCTTGCATAACTTGTCAAGTATTTCAACATTATTAACATGTAGTGGACTTCCTGCCATCTAGGGGAGGCGAGGGGACTGGGAGTAAAATTTGTCATGGAAAGCTTTGTAAAGATCAATGCTGGGGAACTACCCATACATATGTTATACAAATAAAAAGCTTTAATAAAAAAATTATAATAAATTAGGAAAAAAAAAAGAAATGATAAAAGGCACTTAACACTTCCTAGCTGTGTGATCCTGGGCAAGTCACTTAACCCCAACTGCCTCAGAAAAAAAGAAAAAAAAAAAAGAAGAAGAAATGATAAAAGGAATGGTTTCAGAAAAACATATCAAGATCTATATGATCTAATGTAAAATCAAGTGAGAACTGGGAGATCATTGTCAATAACAGCAATGTTGTAATGATGATCCCTGAGTGCAAATTAGACCTAATTTTATTATTTTCTTTTTCTTGCTTTTTTTGAAATATAACATGTAGATATGTATGTTTTGCATGGCCTCACATGCATAAGTGATTATACTGCTTGCATGCTTTATAAGTAGGGAAGAGAATAAGAGGAATAATGAGAATTTGGAATTCAAAATTTTTAAATTAAAGATTGTTTTTAAAAAATGGTAAAGAATTTTTTAAAAGTTAGAAAAAAATGAGCTTTTATAAGAAAATATTAAGTAAGCAGTATTAGTGGGTAGAAAACTGTCCTTAAAGTAAGAAATTTCTGGGTTTAGCATTTGCTTATGCAGTATACTGATTTACATATCCCTGTGCAAATCCTTTAACTTCTTAATGTTCCAAGGTAATTCTCTTAGCCTATAAATTGCAGAGAAGATACTGATCCACGTTAGTAGAGGGGTTTCTTCCCCAACAGCTTCCCACAAAAATGAAATCACAAGTCATAAAGGGGGAAAAAACAGTGAACAAGTGTGTGTCCAACTAAGATGAGCAAGATGATTATTGCTCCTTGCCAATGGAATAAAATATAAAATTCTTGTTGTTTGTCCTTCATCCTCAAAGAGGACTAATGATATCAAAAGTGGAAATTAAAGGACAGCGTATCTGACAGTGGCTGGTCTGACCAATACATATAGGAAAGGCTCTATCACAGACTGGGCACAAATGGTCTGTCTGAACATTTGGAATGGAGATGTTTCTAGATCTGCACATCTAATATTTCCTTTATGATACTGCAATTCTGCTCACAGAGGACAGAATCTTCTTTGATGCAAGCACACATTGCTGGGTGGTCCCCCAAAATTTAAGAAAACAAGAGGACAGCCTTCAACAAGTTATATGGTTTTCCCAAGAAGGCTGTATGGAAAAACATAGGAAATAATCATTCTACTTGTGAGAACATGAAAGTAAATACAAGCAAAAGACCAGACTTAAAAGTCAAAAGTTCTTGAATTTTTGTACATAGACTGACTTCCTAACAACATTATTTGCATGTTACTGTGAAACATTTTGCCCTTGTATTTTTATAAAGATTCGCAATTTATAGTCTTCACCCTTAAAACCTTATAAAATGGTCATTTGGGGGACAAACTATATATAGATTGATCAATTTATCCATTTTTCTGTCTACCCACTGTTCTCTTTGTCTCTCTCTCCCTCTATTTGTATACTGTCTGAAAAAATCATCATTTCATAAGATTATTATGAGTATGTACTATAAATTATGCATCCTTGAAAAAATTTCAGGGTAAAATGTTTCATAGTAACATTTATGCAAATAAAACTAAAACCAGGGCTAGAACTATAGTATATACAGGCAACCAGGCTCCCACTTATTTGCTAATGGTTTAGTTAGAATTCAAGTGAAACATGTTCTTTTCACAAGTCTATGTTTCTCATTTTGCCAAACCTATATTCTTGTGATACAACTACATAATCTTTTAAAAGTATAAGGACTTCCATCTCCAGATCTTTTTTTTAATTACTTGCGGACAACACAAAAACACAAAAGTAATCATCTACAAATTAGTAGTCATCTCTCAATCTGCCCCACCCATCCCCCAATTTAGACCAATCTTTTCAAATAACAACCCAATTAATGTCCAGCTGAGACAACAAACTCCATGCCACAAAGAGCTGTCATTTATTCCCTCATAATAATCTAAAACTTCATGAACAATAAAACATATTTTATCCCACAGTGCCTAGATCCTTAAAAAAAAAAAACAAAAAAAAAAAACAAAACAAAAAAAAACACCTTATTTTAAAAGCTTGAAGAGTCTAAAAAAAATCTAATGGGGATGGGGGCAAGGTGGAGAATATTCAACAACAACAACAACAACAAAATAGGATTTTTATTTAATCATTGCTTTGTGATACAGAACTATGAGTGACTGCTGAAGAACAGATATCTTGTCGAATCATCTCTTTCCAGTGCTTGTCCCTTGACAGCTCAATACTGATTCCTCAGTTGGTTGCTCATGTCTTGGAGTTCTGTTATCAAGATGTCCATTGTAGTCATTTCTTCAGCTAATTCAGGGGAAATCTCACCACTTGCCAAATCCACAAAAAGCTGCTGCAATGTTTGGGAAAAACAAAACAAAACAAAACAAAACACACACACACACATAAGGGTTTTGCTTCATAAGCCCCCTGGACACTACCACTTCCCACCCCCACCCCCACCCCTTTCCAAAATAACTTTACCTTTATTTACACATGTACCTGCAAGTGGTGTGACTGAGAAAGAATGACCATATGGGTCATGGGAGTTGAAAACTTTGATACAAGGGAGGCCAGGATATCCAAAGGGTCATCAAGTTAAAGAATGAAGTATCCAGGCATCAGAGGAAGTTTGGGGACTGATGGGAAAAGTAAGTCAGGTTCTAAACTGCTAGAGAAAGGGGAGTGGCTCAGAAGTGGCTAAATAATGACAGCAATGGGAGCCAGGCAAAGATAGGTACAGTGAAACTCAAAGAAAAAGTTAGTGACACAGAGAGAAGGGCAGGAAATCAACTCGGGGAACAAGGGATACACAGATTCCTTCCTCTAAGCTCCATGTGGTTGGGGGATATAAATGTCAGACCTATGTGGTGAGTGCTAGGAACACAAGACAAAATATACACACAGTTCAAGGGAAACAATATGTGCAAAGACAAATAAATATATATATATATATATAAAGTAAATATAATAATTTCAGTGAGGAACAGGAAAGTAGAGCTCTAGCAATTGGACATATCAGGAAAAGCTTTCTGGCAGGATTGGCATTTGAGTTTAGCCTTGAAAGAAGTTAGGAGTTTATAAGAGGCATATTAACATTTAAATTCATCAAGCATTGAGTGAAAAATAATTAGACAGTAGTTGGCTCTTTTGTGTCTCTTTGACTTGATTTCCCTGCACTTTCTCAAATGGCTGCTAGGTTAAGTGTATTCAGTGGGGCTACATCCATGCAGCTATTCCAATTTCATTTCTATAAAATGTACAAAAATGGGCTCTTTTTTTAGGGACCTCTCACTCCATATGTGTTTGACATCTCAATTTATATGGGAAGGGAAAAGAGTCATATGTCTATTATTAAGTCATATAATTGGAAACCTCAAACTAAAATGCCACAAGGAATTTTTTCCTCCCTTTTTCAGAAGATCCAATGAGAACGAATAAAAACAAAAATCTAACCCAGACGGTCATTCCTGGCCTCACATTGCCTTTTGGGAAACTCCATCATCACAATGCAAGACTATTCAACTAAATGTAAAAATTCATTATGAATACAGAGTTATGCTAAAATAGGTGTTCAAATAATTAATAGAAGTATTACAGAGTGAGGGAAGGCTCTTCCATTGGAAGGTAGAACTACAAGTGAGATTTTTAAAATATGTATACAAAAATACAGCTGCTTTCATGTTCACTTGAAAGTTGTTACTGTCAGTAATAATAATATTCACTGTCAGTAAGACTATTATCAATTAACAAATGAATCTTGGGAGAAATACTGATTTAATAAAAATCAAAATTTCTTTTTAATTATTCATGAATCTGTTCAGATTGTCTTAATGAAAAAGGGGGCAAAAGCAAATATTTTCAACTTTCACACAGTGAAATTTTTTTCAAAAGCCCAATTTCTTGTTTTCAGATTCAGTAAACTTTCCAGTGCTAAACAGATGTTAAACTTTTTTTTTTTTTAAACAACAGTAATAAGTGTTTTCCACTTTGGAAATTAAATGCAATTCTTTAATTCCTCAGAAAAAAGAAAAATTTTATTAATTATCCATCATTTGTTATGGTCTTGAAAAGAATATGCACATATCATGGTTTCTCTTTACTATTTCAAAAATGCAGGATACATCACAGACTTAGTTGCACAATCACATACTAAAGATGGTTTACAGATATTTTGAGTTCTTGTTTTTGTTTTCCATTATTTTATTAATGTAATACCTTTCATATGAACATAAGGGAGGATGAATACTATGACCTATCACAGTGTCCCTTCAGGTCAAACAATCAGACAATTAAGGAGTCAAGGAAATGATGAGCAAAGGTAATAGAACAAAGGGAAAATAACTAAGAGTCCTGGTTGAGCATGCCTATGCTTTTCATAAAAGATAAAGACTTTGCTTAAAAATTGTTCCATTTCATAAATGGGCTTTTCCTTAAAATGATTAGTAGTATCTACTTAAAACCTTCAGCAAGCATCATATGTAATGGAGTCAAACTAGAACCATTCCCAATAAGATCAGGAGTGAAACAAGGCTGCCCACTGTCACCATTACTATTTAATATTGTATTAGAAATGTTAGCTTCAGCAATAAGAGAAGAAAAAGAGATAAAAGGAATCAGAGTAGGTAGTGAAGAAACCAAATTATCATTCTTTGCAGATGACATGATGGTATACTTAGAGAACTCTAGAGACTCAACTAAAAAACTACTAGAAACAATTCACAACTTTAGCAAAGTGGCAGGATACAAAATAAATCCACATAAATCATCAGCATTTTTATATATTACCAAAAATTGTTCCATTTCAAATTTAAAAAAAAAATTCTGTAAGAAAAGGATGGAGTCTGTTAAGCAGAATTTGCATAAAGAACTTTTACTAGCAGCAAAGCTAAGTGGTAAAATTTTAAAGACTTCAGATATTGCTAAGGAGAGTTAATGAAAAATCCTTAGTATTACATATTTTTAAAAACAATAGTAAAAAAAAAACTACTTTCTACCCAAATGGTGAGTTTCAAAGGAAGGTGAGGATGCCTCTAAATGATGTTGCCTATAAAAGCAAAACGTGACCGAAAGAATCAACTACCAAATGGCTTCTGGTTGCCAAGTGTACTTAAGATAAACTGATCTTGATTAGGGAATCCTGAGGGGGCTAAAACGAGGTGCAGCTTTGAGCTGTGGTTGGTCAGGAAACAAAGGGCATGTAATAGGGGACTATACAGAGAAGGTGGGTAGAAAAACAAATCTTTTCTGTAAATATTTCAGGTATGAATTTCTGGGAAAGGTAAAGACAAGGTCCTAAATAGAAAAGTTAAGTTAGCTATTTATCAGTGCCATCAGGAAATGAGAAGCTTCACTTTGATAAGGGGCAAAGAGAGCTAGTTAAAAGGCCCATCTGAAATGGTTTCCTACTAAACAAAGGAAAACGTATAGATATCACTTCTCATGAGTATACCCTAAAAAAATTATCTGATTCTAAAAGGGAGTCAGTCAGTTTGTGACCCAAGATTAAGTGACTAAACATATGTTTAGATATTATATTTCTTTATATTTTGTCTCCAGCATTATTTTAAGGTGAGTCAGCTCAGTTTAGGCTTAATCAATATGGATTAATAAAATTTTCTTTTCTTTCTAAAATTCATTATTTACTTTGAAGTTTGATTTCATTATGTGAACATGTTCTTTTAATAAATAATCATACTTTTATGGAAAAGCAAATAGGCTAGATTGTGTGCCTTAAGTTTCTGAGATTCTGAGCAAACCATATTTATAGATAGTTTAACCCTTGAATCTTTACTATAATAATAGGCAAATGTTTTATAAATTGTGAAGCATTATTTTAGTGTAAGCAATCATCATCATAATCATCATTAATACCATCTACTTGCTGGCAATTATTCAATCTGCAGACTTTGGATCCAAGAGTAACCAACTAGCATAAAAAAGGACATTTTCTTAAAAATTTCAATGCATTTCAATGATGGAAATTTCTCCTAAATTCCACAAAGATCCCTGATTTGGAAGAGAAGAAAGGATTTAAAAGCAATCGTGGCAGGGCAGCTAGGTAGCACAATGGATAGAGTAACAGTCTTGGAGTCAGAGGACCTGAGTTCAAATCTAGCCTTAGATACTTACTAGCTCTGTGACACTGGGCAAGTCACTTAACCCTGATTGCCTCCCAAAAACCCAAAATAAATGTAATCATGCAGATTTACAGACACCATTTATAGACTATGTCTCTAAGAAAGAAATAATCCAGCCTCACCTTAGCTTTGGATGACAAGCCACGTAAGTTGAGTCGAGCTGATGAAAGCATCTGCACTGCTTCTTGAGGATCTGACTTGTTCTTACTGCAGTTCAATGCCACTGGATGTTAAAGACAGTCAATCAAAATCAAATAAGAAGCACATGTGCTATCAACAGTGATTTTCAATAATAACACTATATCCAATAGCCCTCAGAGAGTATATTTCAACATGAAAGCACAATTGAAACTTTGGGGAAACTGCCATAATTGTCATCATAATTTTCATATTTTCAAAGAAAATCTACTTCTAGGACATGAATTCCAAAGAAATTCAACATTACTTGAACTCCCATTCCCTTCCCAGGAAGCAGCTACAAACAAGGTGAAAGAGTCTTTAGAGATCATTTGTCATTAAAGATGAAAGAACTGAATCTCAGAAAAGTAAGTTGTATATCCAAGGTCACCAAGCAATAAATTAAAGAGCCAGGATTCAACACTAGATGAACTGACCAAAATTTAATGCTCTTTTTAGAGTACCAAGTTGCCTGCAGGCATGAGAAGTACATATAAAAATTGTGGAAAAAAAGTAACCCTGGAAGTTTTTCTATGATGTTTTTTTGTTTTCTTTTAAATATTATACCAGTAAAAACTCAACTAGGGCAAGAGACAAGTTTTTATTTTTTAAAAATAGTTCTAGACAAACAATGAACTAAGCCTAGCACTCTAATCTTGATCAGACTTCAACAAGTGCTGAAAGGATTCCGAATAATGAGTAAGACCTAGATTTTTTTTTAACATGATAAACAGGCAAATGTAACAGAACAATATAATGTATTTTACAGCATAGTGCTGACCTATCTTAGCTAAGGTATTTGGGCTTTTTAAATCTCTATGAACTTTGTATCAGAAAGAAGTATGATTTTCATAGTTTATTTTCAGTCCTCCAAAATGAGAAAATCAAATCCTCTAAGGTAGAAACAAAACTCAAAGGTATACTCTACTTGTCTCATTTTTAAATTAGATCACAAATACACATACAGAAGCACTGAAAAAACTTCCCTAATATGACACGAGAGATTTCAAGAATACTGCCCCCCCCATTGTGAAATAGCATGCAAAAATATGATGCAGGTTGAGATCTAATTCCCCTTCCACACAAAATTGTAAAGAAAGACTCAGAACAATACAGATAAGTGAACAATGTCAGACCCTTGTGCAAAAAAAGCCCAAATCCTCTAGGCGAAATTGCCCTTACCAAATCTTTTGAAAGTTAGAGCTGCCTGGGGCAGCTAGGTGGCACAGTGGCTAGAGCACCAGCCCTGAAGTCAGAAGAACCTGAGTTCAAATCTGGCCTCAGACACTTAACAGCTCCTAGCTGTGTGACCTTGGGCAAGTCACTTAACCTCAATTGCCTCAGCAATTCTTTATTGGCACATGAGTTTGCATTGACCCAAGAAAATATTCACAGAAAAGAACATAAATCCAGATTTTTACAAATCTGAAGAAGTTCATTTGACACTTCTTCAAAGATCATATATCTTCTTTTTCTTTTTTTTTTTTCTTAAAGCTTTTTATTTGCAAAACATATGTATGGGTAATTCTTCAACACTGACCCTTACAAAGCTTTCTGTTACAAATTTTTCCCCCCAGTCCCCACCCTTCCCCTAGATGGCAGGAAGTCCACTACATGTTAATTATGTTAAAATACTTGACAAATCGAATATATGTACACATATTTCCATATTTATCATTGTTGTACAAGAAAAATCATATCTACAAGAAAAAAACATTTGAGAAAGGAAACACAATGCAAGCAAACATCCATGGAGGGCATGAAAATGTTATGTTGTGGTCCACATTTCATATCCCTCTCTCTGGGTGTATATGGCTTTCTTCACTGAACAATTGGAACTGGTTTGAAACATTTCTTTGTTGAAGAGAACCATGTCCATGAGAATTGATCACCATATAGTCTTGTTGTTGCCGTGTATAATGATCTCCTGGTTTCTGAAATCGTCCTGCTGGTCATTTGTTACAGAGCAATAATATTCCATAACATTCATATATCATAATTTATTCAGCCATTCTCCAATTGATGGGCATCCATTCAGTTTCCAGTTTCTTGCCACTACAAAAAAGGCTGCCACAAACATTCATGCACATGTGGGTCCCTTTCCCTCCTCTAAGATCTCTTTGGGATATAAGCCCAATAGAAACACTGCTAGGTCAAAGGGTATGCATAATTTGATAACTTTTTGAGCATAGTTGCAGATTGCTCTCCAGAATGGTTGGATCCATTCACAGTTCCACCAACAATGCATCAGGGTCCCAGTTTTCCCACATCCCCTCCAATATTTGTCATTATCTTTTCCTGTCATTTTAGCCAATCTGACAGGTGTGTAGTGGTACCTCAGAGTTGTCTTAAGTTGCATTTCTCTGATCAACAGTGATTTGAAGCACTTCTTCATATGAGTAGAAATAATTTTAATTTCATCATGTGAAAACTGTCTGTTCATAGTTTAGTTCGTATACTTCCTGACTTTTCCTTGGCAGATAGATTCCCAAATACTTTATGCTATCAACATTTATTTTGAATGGAATTTCTTTTTGTATCTCTTGCTGCTGAACTTTGTTGGTAATATATAAAAATGCTGATGATTAATGTGGATTTATTTTGTATCCTGCAACTTTGCTAAAGTTGTGAATTGTTTCTAGTAGTTTTTTAGTTGAGTCTCTAGGGTTCTCTAAGTATACCATCATGTCATCTGCAAAGAGTGATAATTTGGTTTCCTCATTACCTCCTCAAATTCCTTTAATCTCCTTTTCTTCTCTTACTGCCAAAGCTAATGCTTCTAATACAGTATTAAATAGTAATAGTGACAGTGGGCAGCCTTGGTTCACTCCTGATCTTATTAGGAATGGTTCTAGTTTGTCTCCATTACATATGATGCTTGCTGATGGTTTTAAGTAGATGCTACTAATCATTTTAAGGAAAAGCCCATTTATTCCTATATTCTTTAATGTTTTTAATAGGAATGGGTGTTGGATTTTATCAAGTGCTTTTTCTGCATGTATTGAGATAATCATATGATTTTTGTTAGTTTAGTTATTAATATAATTGATTATGCTCATAGTTTTCCCAATATTGAACCAACTCCACATTCCTGGGATAAATCCTACTTGGTCATAGTGTATTATCCTGGGGATGACTTTTCTGTAATATCATTGCTAATATCTTATTTAAAATTTTTGCATCAATATTCATTAGGGAAATTGGTCTATAGTTTTCTTTCTCTGTTTTCACCCTACTTGGTTTAGCTATCAGTACCATATCTGTATCATAAAAGGAATTTGGTGGTACACCTTCTTTTCCTATTTTTTCAAATAGTTTATATAGTATTGGAATTAATTGTTCTTTGAATGTTTGGTAGAATTCACATGTAAATCCATCTGGCCCTGGAGATTTTTTCTTAGGGAGTTGATTAGTATCTTATTTTTCTACCAGATATTTTCTTCACTAGGGCTATTCAACATATACTGAAGATACATTACAGCCTATAATGAAATCAAGATATTAAAACTCAGCTTGGAGAAATACTGAACTATTTATAAATTATAACCATTATAAATAGCCAATAAAGTTTAAGGTTAGGAATTAGATCCATGATTTCTTTGGTGTAAGAAACTTCCAGATGAGGAAATTCTAATTAACGCAGGTGAGTAGCTTCTCTATAACTTAAAAGAATTTTGACAGATGTTTCCTCAGGGTCAGAGAAAGAGGGTACATCAAAGTCTAGATTTGAATCCAACCATTCCAAACCCCAAGGCCAGATCTTTATCTACTATGCCATCGTGTCTCTCAATACTAAGCTGGCCTTTTTTCTAGAGTATTCATTAAACCTGTATGCTTACACCTATAAGGCTTTAAAAGTCAATTGCATAGTCCTGAGCTTTTGAATTTTCCTTATTGACTAGCTGCAAAAAAGAATACTTTGTAAAAGATGTCCCATGTTGTGCACAACTTTGCATTATATCATTTTCTCAAGAATTTGATAATAATCATATCCATTTGGATAGGTAGACAACTGTTTTGCAGGGAGTGTTGGATGGATGTTGAACAAAGAATTTTTGAGAAGATATGCACAAGGTAAACAGGCTGAAATGGGCTGTGATTTGCTTGGTGAAGGAAGTACCAATATGTAAGGACATATTTTAGCTATGTAAAATGGTCACCTGAAAATTTTCTTAGTTGGTATTTCAGGAACTACTGCACTTTTTTTTGGAATTGAACTAACTACAAAGGCCCTCTATTTGTTTAATTACAAGGTTTAAAGAGGTTTACACAAGTCATTAGATTTAGTTGAGAGATCAACAAATACTTCATTATCTCCCTGGTTCCGAAAAAGTCTGAAAAAGAAATCTAATCCCAGGTGGAATGAACAGCAGGGAGGAGTTAGGCAAGATTCTAAGACAGGGCATCTGGACAACTTCCTAATCCCCTGATTCAGGTCTTTAAAATGTGATTTCATTATATTTTTTGAAGTGGATTCCCAGTAAGATACACCCATACTGAAATACAAGTAAAAATACATATCACTAAACCCAAAGGACAGATTTTTGGAATGTCCATTTTTCTGTTCCCACCCATTAGTATAAATAATAAAAAGTTGACATTTGGGATTCACTGGGAATACAGACACACTTGCAGCAAACAACGTAAGCTTCTAGGGAGTATGTTTTCTTCTTTTGGAAACCTCACAATAGTTTTAAGGCTGCCATGACTGTAGTAGTCTATAAACTCTCATAAAATGAATATTCCTTTATAAATGAGTAAAAGGAGGCAGAAAGAAACAAAATTGTTTGCTTAATATTTCCATTTAAGTCAAATTGAGCCATAAAAACTGGTCCTCTATGTTAGAGGCAAAATTAAATTTAAAAATATGGCTATTTATGAAAATAAATGGTAATAGTAGTTTAATGTGCACAGCATCGTAGATTTAAAAAGCATTTTTTCATTTCATTCTTCTAGTGAATTCATAAGCAGATGAAAAATTACAGATGAGCAAACATAATTTACCCAAATCATCTGGTTCAGAAACTGGAAACTGAATGGATGCCCATCAGTTTATATATTCATTCATATTTTATATGAATTTATATATATATATAAAAATATATATATACATTTATATATTCATATACATTCATATACCAGTTTATGGTATATGAATGTTATGGAATATTACTGTTCTGTTCAAAAACGACCAGCAGGATGATTTCAGAGAGGCCTGGAGAGACTTGCATGAACTGATGCTGAGTGAAATGAGCAGAACCAGGAGATTATTATACATGACAACAACAAGACTATATGATGATCAATTCTGATGGATGTGGCTCTCTTCAACAATGAAATGTTTCAAACCACTTCCAATTGTTCAGTGATGAAGAAAGCCATATTCACTCAAAGAGAGGCCTGTGGGATCTGAGTGTGGACCACAACATAGCATTTTCACACTCTCTGTTCATGTTTGCTTGCATTTTGTTTTCCTTTTCAAGTTTTTTTTCTTGTAGATTTGATTTTTCTTGTACAGCAAGATAAATGTATAAATATGAATACATATATTCGATTTGTCATGTATTTTAACATAATTAGACTACCTGCCATCCAGAGGAGGGGGTGGGGGAGAGAAAAACTTGGAACAGAAGGCTTTGCAAGGGTCATTGTTGGAAAATTATCCATGCATATGTTTTGCAAATAAAAAACTTTAATAAAAAATTAAAAATTTTTTTAAAATATCATCTGGTTCATATGTTGGAAAACCAGGATTTGAAACAAGGGCTTATCTTTCTAAATCCAGTGTTCTTTTTCCACAATAAATTTCTATAAAACAACAAATTCGAAGACTCTTTTACTTTGAAAAGTTGTCAGTGTAGGAAAATCTCTGGCCACTAAATTACTTGACAACCAATTAAGTTCTAAAACTAACTAGTAAGTAAATAGTGTAATTTTGTTTTTAGCAACTAGATGGTACAGTAAATACATCAAGGGAATTGAAGTCAGAAAGACCTACCTGCTTTCAAATCCTGCCTCAGACACTAGATATTGATCTTAACCTCTCTATGCTTTGGTTTCTTTACTGGCAAACTGGGGATAACAACAGCACCTACCTCCTAGAGTTGTTGTGAGATAGGTGAACTAACACATGTAAAGTACTTTGCAAAACGTAAATCACTATATAAAAGCTAGCTTTCATTATTATTAGTGAAGTTCAATGAAAGTGAGAAATGATTATGAAATGTTGCAATACAGGAAAAATATACCATGTGCAAGTTCTATGGCCCCTTTAACAATTTCCTTGAATGAAGCAATGTCTTTCTCCCAAGAACTGGACTGTGTATCACATTTATAAGCCTTAGTGAGATATTGGAGAACCTAGAGAAAGAAAAAATGAAATTATTATCCGCAAAACAAAAATTTCTTCTTTAAACTTTGTATTGCCTGGAAATCCAACCTGAAAAAATTGCATTTGTGCAATAATTGGTTCTCTGTTACTCATCACAATGAAGGGCATAGTAACATAAAGGGCAGAAAATAGTTATTAACACACAGAACCACTCATACTTGCTTAGACACACCCTCTTCTTTGGAAAACAAAGGGGCTGAGGCACCAAAAGCTTACATGATTAACTAAGAGTCAGGAATGCGATTCAGAGATAATTCTAGGTGTATTGATTGGGTTCTGGCCTCAAAGATTTTTCATTACTCAACAGCAGTCTCTCTCTCTACCAGAGAATATAAATAAAATAGGTCAAAATTAAGGCCTTTAAGAAGTCATCTAGACTAAGCCCCTTATTTCATACATGAAAAAATAGGGCTAAAAAGATTAAGCAATATAATTAGAGATCTTAAGTTTGTATTCTGCCTTGGCCTTACTAATGTGTGGTCTTAGGAAAGTCATTTTACTGGTCTCAGTTTCCTCATTTGTATTATGAGGATCACAGGAGAAAAGATTCAGAGTTGAAGAAATTTCTGGGCTCCCCTAATCCAACCCCCTTATTTTAGAGATACTAAAAAGGAGCTCGAGAGAGGGAAGACACTATTCCCAGGTAGGTAAGTAAGAAGAGGCAGTTAGGATTTGATCATAAGGCCCCCCTAACTCTGGGCCCGGCACTTATCCCACCCTCTCTTGAGGTACTTATAGTCACAGCTGATTGTCTCCTTCTGAAAGCTGGTGGGAGGATCCAAGGAGAGAGTTTATGAGAAGTACTTATGGACCTTAAAGAGTGACATAAATGATAGTTATTGTCATTTATGAAGGCATCTGTGATGATGATGAATGCCCAAGGCCAGACATTCAGTGAGGAGCACAGAGAGAATCTGAATCCACTTCACTTATTTGTTTAAAAAAAAAAGTCTATCACTAGGTGATTGTGTGAGGGTGAGTGTCTGTGCCTGCATGTGGATGTTTCAGTCTTCTGTGGACTGATAGGACAGGGAGAGAAATCATCTAGATGGAAAGAGGGAGAGGGAGTGAATTCAGGACATAGTAGAGAAAGAGTTCTATGGTTAAGGTTCAAACCACCCAAGAATAGGTAGCAATGCATTGTAACAAGGGTGCTTTACATGTAGAGAGATGTTTTGCAGAAAACGTATGGATAAGTAGAAAGAGCATTTGCCTTAAAACCTAAAAGAACTCTGTTTAAGTATCAGTTTGTATGCTTTATTCATACTGTCAAGTAAACAAGTATTTACAAAGCACTTATTGTGGCCAATCACTATGTTAAGTGCTATGAATAACAAGTCAATAAACCCCCCTGAGCCAGTATCTTCATATAGAGAATGGAAACAATCTTATTACACTTTTCACAGATGTGGTGTAAGTGCAGAACTTTTCAAATCCATTGCAGTAGACAGAGCTTGAGCTGAACTTTCGAGGATAGGCAAATATTTAAGAGACAAATAAAGAAACCAAGGGCATTTGAAATAAGGGAACAGCATGAGCTGAGGACCAAAAACATGGCAAATTCAGTGAATGTTTTGGATTGTCCAGACAATAGTTCAGATTGACTGTGAAGAACTCACATGAGAAACTCTGGAAAGAAGGCTTGAAATATCAGGCAAAGAGGAAGACCCTAAGCTATAAAGAAGACGACCATAAATTCTAAAGTCACTGGAAAACTGAAAGGATGGTCTAGAAATTGGTTTTTACATCAAAATTCTACAATACAGGTCTGCTTTATGAGATATATAAAAACTGAATTAAAATACTTAAGCATAAAAGTCATTTCACAATAAATAATATTCAAAAGAGATTAAAAGGCAATTTTCAAAAGGAAAAAATTCAACTTACCAACAACCAAAAGAAAAAACAATGCTCCAAATAACTATTAGAAAGATTCAAATTAAGTCATTCCTGAGGTCCTCTTTTACAAATCAGCAAAGAAAACAAAAACGGAGGGGCAGCTAGGTGGCGCAGTGGATAGAGCACCAGCCCTGAAGTCAGGAGGACCTGAGTTCAAATCTGACCTCAGACACTTAACATTCCCTAGCTGTGTGACCTTGGGCAAGTCACTTAACTTCAATTGCCTCAGCAAAAACCAAAAAAAAAAAAAAAAGAAAACGAAAATGGAAAATGACAAGTGCTGAAAAGACCATAGGAAGACAGGCACATTACCACACTCTTGGTACAGCTGTGAATTGATCTAGTCATTCTGGAAAGGAATTTAGAATTATTTCCCATCAAAGTCACTGCACTGTGCCTGAGCTGTAAACCAGAGCTATCACTAGACCTATACCCCCCAAAAAGAGGAAACAGCCTTCATGTATAAAAAAAAAAAAAACCATAAACAAACAAACAAAAAACCACAGCAGCTCATATTGTTGTAGCAGAGAACTGGAAACAGAAGATTCCCACCAACTGGGGAATGGCTAAAAAAATATGATATATGAAAGTAATAGAATAGTATTATGCCTTAAGAAATGATAACAAATAGTTTCAGACAAACCTAGAAAACTTATGTGACTGATGCAGAATGAAGTGAGCAGAACCAAAAGAATAAAATATACAATAACAACAACACTGTAAAGAAAAACAACTTTAAGAGACTTAAGAACTCTGATCAATGTAATGATATGGATATATATATATGTATCCATATCATGTGTATCTCTCTCTAGAGAGAGAGAGAGAGAGAGAGAGATACACATAGAGATACACATAGAATATAGCAACTGTGTAGATTTGTTTTGGTTTAACACTTTTGTCACAAAGAATGTATTTTTCCCTTTTTATTTATGGGAAGGAATTTTGGAGGATGAGATAAGTTAGTGTTGCCAATTCTTTTTTTTTTTAAAGAGTCACTGAAGCACTTTAAAAATGTACAGAAAACTAAGGATAGGTGGGACAATTTTAAAACTTGCAGGTTGAATTTATTACATACTTCTTTATACAGCAAGTTGCATATAATAGAATCTTGCAATTCTATACATACATACACACACACACACACACACACACACACACATATATATTCTTTTTTCCCCCTGTTCTATTTTGAAAATAAAAATATTATTTTGGGGGTTTACTAAGTTTAAAAAAAATTGTAATAAAATGAATATACTGGCTAAATGGCTTCAAAGATACCTTCTAGTTCTACATCAATATTAGTAAGATCTTAATTTTCAAAGTCTCCCAAGAAAAAAGTTGCATGATTGATTTATTGTATCATAGATTGTGAAAAAGCATTCAAGAGAATGTTAAAAGTTACCTTTTCGTTTTCATCAGGATTATCACTCTGACCATTCCCATATATTTGTGCATACAACCTCCAGATCTCTCCATCATTTGTTACTCTTGAAGTCACTCTGCCAAACAATTCCCGTAATTTCCCTTTCAGGCCAGTTGCAATATCTCCACTACAATCAGCCATTCCATCTGTGACTGCCCTGACCAGAATCTTTAAGACCTTATGAAAAAATGCATATAAGTAAGCCAATTAGTAAATTACAAAAACATCATGTAATTTTGTACATAATCGGGTTCTTACAGGTTTACTTTTAAAAGATCTTTTCTAAAATATATATATACATATTATATATGTCAGAAATTAAACCTTCTATATTCAATAGACTATTACATGCAAAGTATTTTGTAGACAAGAGGCCAATGATTGCTTCTTCATGTGGGTGATATGCCAAAGATTTATATCCAAGTTTTAGCATTATGTGGGCCTAAGAGAAGCAAAGGAATACACATGTATGCCTTGACACAGTATAAATTTCCTCTATATTGAATCTTGGGTGGAGGTTGATGGAAGGAGATAGAAAAAACATGTTTTTGCAGTCCCATAAGGGCAGAATCAGCATTAGCAACAGCAGAGAGTAGCCAGAAGATATATGGCTATAAACAAGTCAGATGTACCATCTGTAAAATGGGAATTGCAACATTTGCAGTAACTACCTCAACAGGATGCCAAAATGAATGAGACAATGTACGTAAAATATGTGGTAAGTTTTAAAATGCTATTGCAGTGTCAGTTGCTATGTATTTTCTCCAATAAAATGTAAATTCCTTGAGGAGGGTTTAATTTTTTTTTAAGTCACTGTATCACTACAGCCTAATACAGTGTCTGACACATAGTAGGCATTTAATAATTACAATACTAAATGGAATTAAAGAAAGTCTTTTAAAAACCTAAAATGCTATAGAAATATGAGCTATTATTAAATCAAATTTCTACTCTGTAATATTTAGGGACAAAACTGTATAGATACCCAGTCTCTCTGAAACTGACAGCAAGTGTTATGGATCATAGGATTTAAAGTTGGGAAGGACCTCAGAGATCATGTAGTCCGACCTCTCCATTATATCTGAGGTTAAGTGAAGGCCACACAACTGGCACCAGCATGCTATTAAAGCCCTGTGATTTGATAGCCAGGCACTAGGGTCACTAAAATAACTTTGTTAGAAAAAAAATATTTAGATGTTGGGTAAAAGACACACTCCTAATTAAGACATCAAAGTAGCACATCTCGTAGTGGATAGATTTGGTGCTATATGGCTAGAAATGGAATAATGTTGTATTTTATCTATATTTCCTATTTCTCAATTTAAAGTGATTCAGCAAGAATCTGTCAAGGTCCTTGCTTGGCCTTTAAATACATTTAAATTTTTCAGAATCTTACAAAGATTCACACCAAAAGCTATTAAATTAATATAGCTTTCTTTGTATTGAAAGTACTCTTTTGTCAAAAAGAAGGAAGGAACTTGCTTAAGCAAGTTTTCTTGGAAATTGTCCTAGGATCTGTCAATTGACATTTAGAAATCAGAATGGATTCTAGAAGGAATGAAAAGTGAAATTTCCAAGTTTGAAGATTACATGGGATTCTTCTAGGTAATAAAGATGAAACTCAGTGGAGATATGCATCTGTTGCTCTTGTTCCTTGAGGCCGACCACAAGAGGTGCCCATTTATCACTTGCCATTAAACCCCTGACACTTTACCCAGCTATTTAATCATCCACATGGCCGAAGCTCGGTTGATGGCTTTGGCCATCTCAGCAGATCTGCTTGCTTGGTTTGAGTCTTTACTCTGTCTTATCTCACTGTCCTTCCACATCTTAATACTAACAGAAAAACCGAATTACAGATTTGATGCTAAAAGACAAGCAAACTGAAACCCAGAAATGTTTAAATGCATCCAAAGAACAACTATGTCATGCTTAATTCTATGATTTTGGTAATGTGAGCACATATTTAATTTTACCTTTTAATCTAAGATTCCAAAAGCAATCATTTCCCTTACAAAAACTGAAAACCTTGGGAGGAAGTTGCCATTCCAAGAGCTTATGAAAGGTAAGAAGAACAAAGGCATAGTGTGATACAGAGCCTAGATTTCAAAAATTAATAGTAGTGCATGCTTATATTTATAATGGAACTTTTTTTTTTTTTTTTTTTGCTTTTTGCTGAGGCAATTGGGGTTAAGTGACTTGCCCAGGGTCATACAGTTAGGATGTGTTAAGTGTCTGAGACCATATTTAAACTCAGGTCCTCCTGACTTCAGGGTGCATATTCTATCCACTGCACCACCTAGCTGCCCCTATAGGGTAGGGGTAAGTAGAAGTGCAGAGCAATGGATAAGCCCTAGACATGGAATTCAGAAGAGCCATGTCTGAATCCTCCCCCCTTTGACTTTCACTATCTGTATCACCTACTATCTCAGAGTCAAAGTTTCTTTCTCTATACATGAAGGAGTTGGGATAGTCTCTGCAACTCCTTATCTTTGATCCTCATTTGACCCTTACAGCTTTCCCTTTTGATTACTTCTGCAGAGAAAATTCCCTCTCCCAAATGTTTTCCGTGACTTACAATGTTAGAGAACTTGAATAGTTAAATAATGTGTCTAGGGCTACAGAGTACTTGTGAGAGGCAGGAGCTGAGCCAAGGCTGTGCTAATTCCACAGTGAGCCTTCTATCCCCTATGCCTTGTTGCCTCTCTCTTACTGTCTTACTATCTCTATTTTACATGAATTCTGAAAGGCTAAGTGACTTGTCCACTGTTATATGGGTCTCTCCTGAATTCAAATCCAATGCATTATACCACAATGCCAATTTGAGGATTTGGGGAGTAATGGATAGGTAGGACATCACTTCTTAAAATTCAATAAGGGAGTTGGTCCAAGGGAAGTGGCAACTGCCCAAAACTAATATTCTAACAACATGAGAACTAATGACTCCAATGAGGAAGAACAAGAAGGCACATCAAGCCATCAAAGGGGATTACACAGGGAACTTGTGGCCAAATTAAAGATTTTAAAAAGACACACCCAAAAGGAGTGAGAGCATGTGACTGAGGATGACCACAAATGACATTTAAGCAGGGTCCCATAAAAGCAATGTTAGAGGAGGACTCTGGAGAGATGATGGAATAGGTCAGAATTCCAAACTCTCCAGATCCCCCCCCCCAAAAAAAAGACAAAATAATGCCTCAGGGCAAACATAGAGTGGTCAAAAACAAACAGAACTTGGGCAGAACAGGGGTCTTCCTGGGACAGAGAAGATGTCAAGAAAGCCTCTAAGAATAAGGTTTGGCCCCAAACCTCCAGGCTATTTCTGCTGAAACAAACCAGCCGGGAGCCCTGGGGTAAACAGGACTGGGAGGTAACCTCAGCCCCCCCACAGGAACTATCACTTTCCAGACAGTGTAGGGAGTCCCATGTCTGCTGATAAGGAGTGCCAGGCCCACTTGTGCTATGGAGACTGAGACACCACTGGGTGAGAAGGAATTAGCACATGGCAGGTGGTGCAGAAGCAATGGGGCAGAAACACTGCTAGCTGAGGGTGTTCTTAATGTGAGGTTCCAGGCCAGAGGAAACAACTGAAGGAGGACGGGGGGCCACAGGCAGCACCCTCCTACCCACCACAGGGCTAAGTGATTACCTTAATAAGCTCTTATTTAAAAAAAAAAAAAAAAAAAAAAGGCAAAAGAGAAAGATCAATTACTTATGGGAATAGGGAATTGGGAACACTAAGGCTCATCTTCGGAGGAGAATACTCTGCTATCTTAAGGAGTAAAGTCAAATGGTCACCTGCCTCAAAAAAATTCATAGATGAACTCAAAAAAGAATTTAAAAATAAAAAAGAGGGGCAGCTAGGTGGTGCAGTGGATAGAATATGCACCCTGAAGTCAGGAGAACCTGAGTTCAAATCTGGCTTCAGACACTTAACACTTCCTAGCTGTGTGACCCTGGGCAAGTCACTTAACCTCAATTGCCTCAGCCAAAAAAAAGAAAGAAAGAAAGAGAGACAGATAGACAGAGATAGAGAGTGAGAGAGAGGGGAGGGGGAAGAGACAGAAAGAGGGAGAGAGACAGAGATTGAGAAAAAACTTTAAAAAAAAACCTAAGAAGTTATAAAAAAAAAAAAAATCAACCAATTAGAAAAGGAGATCCAGAATCTTAAGAAAGAAAATGACTGAAAATTAGAACTGGGTAAGAAGCCAGCAAAGTCATAAGAATAGAAAATAAAATATAAAGAATGAAAAAACAGAAGACAATGTGAGATCTCATAAGAAAACAACAAATCTGGAGAACAAATTATGAGAAAACTTAATTGTACAACCTGAAGGCTATGATTAAAAAAAATAATCTTGACATAATAATGCATGAAATAATGAAAGAAAATTATGTTGAAGTGAAAGAATAAAATAGGAAAAATAGAAATAGAAAAAAAAATCCACTGATCACCACTTGAAACAGATCCTACAAGGAAAATATAGATGAATATCACCGCTAAATTTTTAAAACCTCCAGGCCAAAGAAAAAATTTTATAAGCAACAACAAAATTCAAATATGCTAGAGCCACAATTAGAATCATACAAGACCTACTAGCAGTTACAATAAAAGATCATAAGACTTGGAATATTATATATCAAAGATCAATAGCAAAAGGGTTGTGGCTAAAAATATCATAACCAGCAAAAATAACCATAAACCTTAATGGAGGGAAAAAAACAAAACAAAACAAAACAAAACAAAAAAAAAATTCAATGACTTGCCAGACTTTCAGGATTTTGTTGCAAATAAATAAATAAATAAATAAATAAGAATCTAATAGAAAATCTGGCATATAAAAAATAGAAGGTAAACATCAAAGACTAATTTCAAGGGACTCAATAAGGACAAACTGCTTATGTTTTATTTGTAGAAATGTAAACTGTATGTCTAAGACTGTCATTAGTAATTTGGTAGTTCAAAAAAAGATTGGGCTAGAACTGAAAAAGCAAAAATATGTAGGAAAAGGTAAAAAGCAGTAATTATGTCATATGAATGAGGTGTGAGAGCAGGAACTGACCCAGAGGAATCAGAGGAGGGAGGAGGGCTGGCCGTTCTGGAATCACTTTTTTGGTGAAGCCTGTCTCTTCTTGGCCTTCATCCTTTTTTCTTCTAGATTCTCTTTTGAGTCTCACCCCATTTTCTTGGCCCAGGCCCCTTCTGCCACTGTGCTGCAGCCAACAGACCAAAGGACCATGTGTGATTCTTGGTCAGATCCAAGTAGGCTCGTCTCCTTACAGCGAGCTTTTGCGATTCTACGTTACTCAGTGTGCTTTTTCAGAACACCGTTGATGCTGTGAGATGGCCCATGCTCAGAAGTGTGAGCACCCAATGGTTCAAAAACAACATTCTGTCACATCAGCACCAAACTACTCTTTCTCTCATGGTGTGGAAGAATATATTCTGACACAAAACGAGCATGTGGCAAAGGTTGCTTTTCACAGGGGACACCGGATAACCACCTCACTGACTGAACTAGCTATGCTACCGCATTGATGGTCTGCACGTGACATTTAGAGAGTCCCTGCAGTTTATGTCTGGGGGGACGACCGCAGAGAGTGATGCACAAGCTGTGAGTGCTGGCTGTTTTCACACACTATGTCTGGGCTAGATAAGGAACTATCCCAAGGCAGCAAACAAAGACAGTCTTTAGTTGAGGAGTAACCTGAACGCCATCTTCACAGTTAAAGTGCATGGATGCTGCAATAATGCTGGTTGGCCTCCTTTATCCCAAATGTCCCCTCCACTCAGCTGCCAAAATGACCTTTCTAACACACACCATACAAACTCCAGTGGTTTCCTGACTTCAAGAATCAATACAAAATCTCATCTTTTAAAAAACCCTTCATAACCTGGCCTGCTCCTACCTTTACCTTTCCAACCTTCTTATATTATATTTTAATTCTTCCCCCCAACTCCCACCTTACTCTTTGATCCAGTTATATCAGACTTCCATTGTTTCTTGCAATGAATCTGCTGGTTCCATATTTTTTCACTGGCTGTCCCCCATGCCTGAAATCCCTCCCCCCATTTCCTTTTCCTGGATGCCCTAGTTTTCCTTTAAGTCTAAGCTCAAATTCTATCTTCTTTCCTGTCTTTTTCTGACCCATTTCAATTCTAGTACCTTCCCCTTACTGATCATCTCCAATTTATCCTGCATATATCTTATTTGTATATAATTGTGTTCTTATAGTCTCTCCCATTAAACTGTGAGCTCCTTGATAGCAAAGATTGTCTTTTATTTTTCTCCTTATCTTCAGTGATTAGCATAGTGCCAGGACCATAAAAAGCACTTAGTAAATGTCCTTATTGATTTAACTTGGTCTTCAACCCAGGCTCAACGCTTCAAGAAGGAAGTGGGGGGAGGGAAGAGGAATGTTGTTCTGGAATCCCTCTACTTCCTCAGGTCCAGGAAAACATCCTTTTTTCTCTACACTACCTACAGTTGTAATCACTGGAGATAAGATAGGCTCAAAAAAAGTTCATGTATGCAAGGATTGGAAAAGAAGTAAAAACAAAAACAACAATAGCAGCAAAAACAAGGTTGTACAAGATTTAAGTGCACAATTAAAATTAACCCAATAGGATTACAGTTCATTCTTGCCCTTCCCCTTATTTTAACTTTTAATAGCTTTTTAATTTAGTTAAGGCTAACTCAACAAAACTTTACTAAGTGCCTACTATAAGTTGGGCACTGTAAGTGTTGGGAAAGTAAAGGCAAGAGGTAAAAACTATCCTTCTAGAATTCCTACTCTTCCCAATGTACCACGCCTCTTCATTTTAAAGAGTTAACTGAGGTCTTAAGAGATCTAAGCTGAACACAGTTGTACACACTAATAATCTCTGCAGTTGGGGAGGTTGAGACTAAGGTGATAAAGGACAAAGCTATTAATAGAAGGCATTTAAGCATAGACATCCCTTAACATCCCCAAACACACACCTGTGACATAATAATTGCTGACATTGCTACACAACTTTAAAACTTATAACACATTTTAACTGTCACTATCACATTTGACTTTACATCTACCCTATTAACCCTATGAGATAGCTGCTAAATTACTTCTCTCCCTTTTTGTTTGGGATCTATAATTTTGATAATACTGGGAAATGTTTATATATAAACTTATTCTACCCTATAGATCAGCAATTAATCTGTAATTTGTAGTCGGAAAGGGTCCTTTGATCATTGAGAGATTGAATCACTTGCTCATGTTCAAAGAGCTAAAAGGTGAGAGGTAAAACTTGAATCTAAATCTTTCTGACTGCAAGGTTAGCCCTGTAGTCCTGACACCATGCGCCCACTCATATTCCCATTGTATAGGACACTGAGGGTTGGAAAGTTTATTTGAGTACTCAAGATCATATGGCTAGTAAATATCAGAGATGGTATTTGAACCCAGATCTCGCAACTTCATGTCTAGCACTTTTTGTGCTATAACATCCTAATGAGGAGACTGGCCTGGAAGGAGGAGAAAGTTCAGACTGCAAAGCAATTGAAAAAAACAAAAAGTTTAAGATATTGGGGCCATTTTATAGTAGACTAGAAAAGAAAGCTATAGAATTGAGACTTTATGCTATAGACAATAAATTCTGTCTCAAAGTTCCAGAGGTTGTTTAAGTTGGAGAAGAGAGAACAGAGGGAACATGATAGCTGACTTTGAGTACTTAAAAAGATGTCCTGTAGAAGAGGGAAAACAATTTATCTGTTGGCCCCAAAGAGGTAACTAAAAAAGTGCCCAGGTGAAAATTACAAAGAAGTACATTTAGGATTTCCCAATGTCTAGTGCTATCTAGAAGAGGAGTGAGTAGTCACAGTAAGTTGAGGGCAACCTATCCTTCCCCCAATGCTCCTACCACATATTGGAGGTCTTCAAGCAATAGCCAAATGACTACCTATGAGGAATATTACAAGAGAGATTGTTGGGAAAGACTGAATGATTACTGCTCAGCCCCCTGGAGAAACTAATTCTAACTAGAGAATTTACCCTATAGGCTTAACAGCTGAGATCTAGTAATAGTGCTTATGAGGATAGAAAAGCCTCATAATTAGGATCCTTCTCCAAATGCTGATATCCCAGAGCATCTAGCACACAGTATAGTCTCGTCTAGATGCCTTTCTATATACACATAAAATACAGGTGGAACCAGTGAAATTATGAGATCAACTTGGAAGAAAATTTAAAAAAGAAATGAGTTACAACACTGCCAATGGTAAAAATGTCACAAAGATTGAAAAAGGTCAATATACATTGGCCTAATGTATATTTCAATGATCAAAAATTTTTATGAAAACAAAAGTCTTCCAGATAATTCAATATTCCAACATGGAGAGGGTTTTATGACTAAGGAGCAAAGATGAATACAAGAAAGGAATCTATTGATGTACTAGCAGATAATTTCCTCATTAAGAAAGAATAAAACTTTGGGAAGCTATATAAAAGTGTGATTTAATAATAATTGAATAATGAATTATATAAATCATTTAATCTTTAGAATTACTTAATTTAACAAAAGCTTAAATATAGTTAAATATTTATCAAATAATTATGTAGTTAACACTTTCATCACATTTTAAGTTTTAAAAAACATACATTATTTAATTTGATCTTCACCAAAATCCTATGAAGTAGGTGCTATTATTATCTCTACTTTTTGATGAAAACTGACTGAGGCTAAATGACTAAGCATCTAAGGGAAGATTCAAATCCAGCTCTTGCTGCTTCCAACTTTAGCATTTTGTCTATTTTACCTGCTGGCTGTCTAGTCATTAAGGCATCTGAGACAAACTACCATCAGTGCCTCATAACCAATTCCATAGTTACTGACAGAACTTCTGCCAGGATAGCTCTTTATGGTAGGCTTATAAGAAAATGTCTAATCAACTGTCTCTACATTCCAATGTCTGAAAGCAGCCTCTAAGGGGAAAAGCATGATAAACAGGAGAGTCAATTAGTTAATTTGCCCAAGACTTCAGTTAGTATGTATGGAGGGCAGGGCTAGACTCCACATCTTCCTGACTCCAAGGCTGAGCCTCTATCTATAATACCATGCTACTTTTCAATTATCTATCAAGTCTGCATCTGGAGAGACAGTTTCCAAAAATGTCACACTGACAGAGATTACTTCTTTACCAAAGTCCTTACAAAAATGTCAACTTTTCTTCCTTTGAATGCTATTTACTTATCACAGACTAGTTTTTCCTTAGAATTCTTTGGAAATTTTACTTCCAAATGAAATGAAAATTCCAAATTGAAAAATGAAGCTGGTCCCATGTTATTAAACTGGAGAGGAAGTAGAGGGATAAAGCAAATGTAACTGATGGGGATTTAACATATAGCCTTCTTAGATATTAGCTAAATTTCTACTAATAACTGACCAAGTTACAAGCAATGCTATGTCAGATAGGGTATAGGAATAAAAAACAATAAAAATGATAATAAAAACCAACATCTCCAGGAGGTCATTTAAAGTTTGCAAAAACACTTTATATGCATTCGGTCATCTGAAACTCACAATAACCCTTACCACAAATGCCATGAGACTGGGAACCTAAATTCCACTGTGTTCCTTGTGATTTGCATTCTAAGTTTGTCCCAAAATAAAGCTATAATGAAATTTAACAAAATCAGGCATTTGTCTGACATCAGAAAGAAATCACATGGAAAAGAACAAAAACTTCATCTCCTGGCTAAAAAATGCTTCTGTCTCTCTCATGTGCACTCAGGACAGGCATGTGAGAGCATAATGAGCTCCTCTACAACAAGGTGCTCTTTACCTTTGTTCAGCAGCACCACTTCCTCCCCTAACTCAAATCCAATGTGGAAAGAAACACTTGTTCTTCCCTTCAAACTGATTTCATTCATTCTGCCCCTGCCTTTCTGAAGGTATGTGCACAGAGTAAGCAATTGTGCACAAAAAAGGAGTCCTGGTTTGGGGCTCCCAAAAGATTTCTAAGGACTGGTTCTTAGAGGGCCACTGAAGTTCAGACAGTATTCATGGCTAAGCCACAATTGAAGTTGGGTCTTTAGTTGTCTCCTGAAGACTTAAAATCACAGGCTGTTCTGCCAACTCCTGGGGGAATGAAGAGATTCTGCTGCCACTTCTTCTCACACATCTGAGTCCTTGAACACACTTCAGTTTTGTACAGCTTTCAAAGAATGTTTCCATCCTGATTAGAGCTTATTTTAGTTTTGAAGAGGCTCAGTAATGGGACCTTTAGGAAAAGTCCACAAAAAAAAATGTAACAACTGGAGTTATGCGTTCATTCAAAAGATTTGGGTCTTACCTATAATATTCTAATCATTATCATATATTTATGCTGATTTTTTTTCGGTCTTGGCATATAAAGCTCCCAGTTGTAAGAAACCAAACAGATTTAATTTGTTCTAGTTTGAGAAATTAACAAATTAAGCCCAATTAGTAGATTACATTATTTCAAACTGGCTATTATTGGGGAGATTGTTAACCCCTAAATTATAGACTGTAGCCCTTTGTCCTAAGGAATGTTTAACTGGAATAGCAAGTCCTTCTAAAGAAAAATAGATGTAGATAAGAGAAATAGAGGTGGTGCTGGGGATAGAATACTGGGTCTAGAGTCAAGAAGACCTGAGTTTAAATGTAGCCTCAGACACATACAATCTGTGTGACCCTGGTCAAGTCACTTGACCTGTTTGCCTCAGTTTTTTCTTCTTTAAAATGAGCTGGAGAAGAAAATGACCAACCACTCCAGTATCTTTGCCAAAAAAAAAAAAAAAAAAAAAACCCAAATGGCATCAGGAAGCGTTGGATACAACTGACACAACAACTGAGCAAAATTACAACAATGAGAAACAGATTTCGATAGTACTCAAATAGATGAGTGCTATAAACTTAAAACAAAAAAGGAAATTTGAGTATGAAAACAGTATATAAAGACTTTCTTGTTCTCCCTATTGGCATGCCTCCCACTCCCAAGTTATTAACACTTCCCTCTTCTTAAAATGAATGAAAAAGTATTTATTGAGAACCTGCCATGTATCATGTACTGTACAAGACACTGGGAATACAAATACCAAAGTAGTCAGTCCCCTCAAGAGCTTGCATTCTAATAAGAGGACATTATAAATAAAGCACTAGGGAAGGGAATTTTGGTCTGGGGTGTCTAGGGGTTTCTGAATGGAGCCATATATATTGTTATATTCTTTTTTAGTTGCAATGATCATAATTATTTGATCATTGTTTCACAGCAAGACCTGGAAGCAAGGGTAGGGAATGGGAGAGAGGACAATGCAATATGCAGGAGGGTTTGGGGTTTTCTATATAGGGAACTCAGTGAGTTTGTATTCACTCACTAATCAGAACACCTCATTTCTAGGGCAAAAGTCCAGAATTCCAAAAGTGAGTAAATTAATTCTTCCAATGTCTAAGCAAGTCTGGTGCAGAAGATGCTATTCCAGGTGAGGATATATAGGACAATGGATTATAGCAAAAGATAAGATGTTTGAGGTTGATAGAAATTACAGTGCAATATTTTTATAAATACTTTATATTCACTTGCTTGTTTGCATCGTATCTCCCCCTTTCCATTCTCTACAATACAAATTCTATTAAAGTAAGAACTATTTTAGTTTTGTCTTTATAGTCACAATATTTTGCATATAGCAAGTGCTTAATATATATTGATGGAATAGAATTCTTGAATGGAAAATTAAATTGCTCTATATGAACCCAGTTCTTTGCAAATTTTTCAAAGAGATGTTTGAATAGCAATAAAACTGTTATATAATATCATTAATTGGATGGATCAATGACTACAATGATGTGGCTCCTCCCCCCTTTAGTGCATTTCACATCCTTCTAACAGCAGTGTATATCACATCTCTCTAATGCCATTGGACACCATTTAAGGATTTCTATAAGACACTGGTAAGCAGCTCTGTCAAACTGTCACTCTGTTTTATGTCTTGCTTAATATTGATTAAGCTCTTCAAATAAAAATAATATTCACAGCTGATATTTATATAAGCTTATTGTATATGGTAAGTGTTTTTTTTTAAGCTTTTTATTTGCAAAACATACACATAGGTAATTTTTCAACATTGACTCTTGCAAAGCTTTCTGTTACAAATTTTTCCCTCCTACTCCCCACCCCCTCCCCTAGATGGCATGTTTTTTGGGTTTTTTTGGTTTTTGCTGAGGCAACTGAGGTTAAGTAACTTGCCCAGGGTCACACAGCTAGGGAATGTTAAGTGTCTGAGATCATATTTGAACTCAGGTCCTCCTGACTTCAGGGCTGGTGCTCTATCCACTGCGCCACCTAGCTGCCCCTAATACATGTTAATTACGTTAAAATATGACAGATCGAATATGTGTATACATATTTATACAGTTATCTTGCTGTACAGGAAGAAAAAAAAAACCTGAGAAGGAAAACATAATGCAAGCAAACATCAATAGAGAGTGCGAAAATGCTATGTTGTTGTCCACACTCAGATCCCACAGGCCTCTCCCTGGGTGCATATGGCTTTCTTCATCACTGAACAACTGGAACTGGTTTGAAACATCTCATTGTTGAAGAGAATATGGTAAGTGTTTTATAATTATTATCTCATTTAATATTAAAACAATCATGGGAGGGAAGGGCTAAAATTATCCCCATTTTGCAAATGAGAAAACTGAGGGAAATTGATGTTAACTGACTTGGCTAGGCTCACACAGCTACTAAGTGTCTGAGACTAGATTTGACTAGCTCTCTTCCCATTTTTCTACCTAGTTGTTCCATAGCTAATAATGTTTAACAAGGTTATCTCCATGGCTAAAACTTTTGACTTTTGAGATATCTAAGATGTTCTGTTATAGAGAGATTCAGAGATATTCTGTTATAGAGACATAGGAAGATACAAAGTAAATAAAAATTCATATCTGTCATGGTAATGCCAATAAGCTCAAAAGGTGCAAAGGAGAAGGGTATGCTAGATGGGAATGAATAATTGAAAAAATATATCAGAGAGAAATGGAAAAGTCTACCTTTTATTTCACTTTCTTTGCCTCCTAATTTCTTTCTTCCCTTTCATTTTCTTCTTTTCTAAATTCTCTCTTTAAAGTTAACAAGTATTTGTTAAATGCTTATTTTACATCATCCTCTCTGCTAAATGCTGGGGATTTGGGGACACTAAGAAAGGCAAAGTGCGTTCCCTTCTTGGCCTAGGAAATATCACCTCAAGCTCTGACCTGCTTCATATGTCCTTTGCTACACGTGCTCTGGGGGAAGACAGAGCTGAGGAATATATCAAATACACCTGGTTCAGAAAATGGAGGAAAATGTTGATAAAGGCCTTATTTCTCAAACATTGGGAATTGAGCCAAATTCATACAAATAAAAGCCTTTCTCCAACTGTTAAATGGTCAAAGGATAAGAACAGGCAATTTTCAGAAGAAACTATCAATAGCTTCATGAAAAAATGCTCTAAATCACTACAGATTAGAGAAATGCAAATTAAAACAATCTCCTAGCTATCAGATTAACACAACAGAGAGGGGAGGGGAGATATTGAAAAACAGATATAGTAATGCACTGTTGATAGAGTTGTGAATTGATCCAATCATTCTGAAGAACAATTTGAAACTATGTCCAAAGACCAATAAAATTGCCCATACCCTTTAATTTGTCAATATCACTGCTGGGTCTGTAGGCCAAAGGTATCAAAGAAAGCAGGAAAGGACCTATATATACAAAAATATTTATAGCATTTCTTTTTGTGGTGGTAAAGAATTGGAAATTGACAGGATGCCCATCAATTGGGGAATGGCTAAACAAGTTATAGCATATAATGGTGATGGAATATTATTGTTCTATTAGAAATGATGAGCAGGCTGACTTCATAAAAGCTTAGAATGACTAACATGAATTGATGCTTAGTGAAGTGAGCAGCACTAGGAGAACATTATACACGATAACAACAGCAAGATTTTTTTCCCCCTGAGGCAATTGGGGTTAAGTGACTTGCTCAGGGTCACACAACTAGGGAATGTTAAGTGTCTGAGATCAGATTTGAAATCAGGTCCTCCTGACTTCAGGGCTGGTGCTCTATCCACTGCGCCACCTAGCTGCCCCCTAACAGCAAGATTTTTTGATGGTTAACTATGATAGACTTAGTTCTCAGCAATGTGTGATCCAAGACAATTCCAAAAGACATGAGATGGAATATACCATTTGCATCCAGAGAAAGAACTATGGAGACTGAATATGGATTGAAGCATAGTATTTTTACCTTTTTTTTCCCCTTTCTGGTCTGATTTTTCTTTTACAATTTGACAAATATGAAAATATGTTTAAAAGGATTATAGATGTATAACCTATATTAAATTGTGTCTGGGGAGAGAGGTAAGGAAGGGAGAAAAAATTTGGAATGCAAAATCTTACTCAGGCTTTTAGGTTCTCTTATAAACAAATGCTCTCCCAAAATGTTATGTACATTATAGAAATTCAAGTGATCCTGCAACAGGATTCCTTAGAGGATCAGAAAACCAGTTTTAATCATAAGTAACCCTCAGGAAAATCTAGGGAGCACTAATATAAATGAAAATTACCTGACAGGCAGAAATTTTATTTTTAAAGAGAGAATTTAGAAAATACTTAAATAATTAAGAATGAGAGAGAAGAAAAAAATTAGGAGGCAAGAAAGAGAGAAAAGATGGATTTTTCCATCTCTTCCATTACATCAATGAGAAAAGACCATCAAAGTGATATAAATAATCTGATCTGGTTAAATTAAATGGTCCCCATATGGGAAAGCATTTTTCAGGTCAGCACAGACACCATAGAGAGCCATCCAGAAGATTCCTAAAAAGCTAAAAGGAGGAGCTACCCTCAGCTGACTTAGCAGAGACTATAGAGGGAAATTTTAAGTGCCATCTCTGACAGTGAGTGGATAATTCCAGAAGAAATACAGACTTTAAAGGAAGCTTTGAAACTTCTAAGAGCCAAAGCAGTTCCATCTATTACAGGTAAAGTTACTACTAGCTTTAAAGGATAAATTGTGAGTAGGTCACAATTACGGTTGTGAGACAAGCAAAGTTAAACTCAACTTTAGTAACAATGGAAGTACACATAACTGATTAAAGAAGAGAGATGTTATCACAATTAACAATGCAGAGCATTTTTCAAAAATTTATGTTCTTTTCATATTTCTGAGTTCAAATTTTTTAAACACAATTGACTCATTAGTTATAATTAAAAAATACTTCAATACAATGCTAACAAAATTTTTTTTTAAACAAGTGATTGAATTATTTGTTAGCCTATTTAGGTATCCATATTAGACATAGCTTTCCATAACTTGACAAAGCAACCAACTCAATTGTAGACAATGTCCCCAGATGGTGCTTTTGTTTGGACTTGACATGACTTTAGTGGTGTAAAAAACTCTCAAGAGATACTCTCTACCAATAGAGATTGGCACACAAAAGGGAGGAAAATTTAAAAGGATAATCCAGACACTATTCAACTGGTTAGAAGTATAATTAAAACAAAACAAAACAAAAAAACCCACAAAAGCTTTTTTTTTACAGCAATGGAATATAAATCAGAAACTGTGGCCTCTCGTCTTGGCTCTGTCACTTACTTGCTATGTGACCACAGCCAAATCACCTCATCACAAGACTTCAGCTTCCTCACTATAAAATGAAGAAGTTTAACATGGTTGTCTCTCAGGTCGCTGTAAGCTGTATCTTTCTAGGATTCAGTTTGATTATGACAATAATTCACAAAACCATTTCACATTTATTTAGGGTTTTCTCACAACAAACCTGGAAGGTAAGCCTGTCTCCTCAGTCATGTCTCCGTGACCCCTTTTGGGGTTTTCTGGGCAAAGATACTGGAGAAGTTTGCCCTTTCCTTCTCCAGCTCATTTTACAAATGAAACTGAAGCAAACAGGGTTAAGGTAACTTGCCCAGGGTCACACAGTAAGTGTCTAAAGCCAGATTTGAACTCAGCAACATGAGTCTTCCTGACACTAAGCCCAGCGCTCTATGCATTATGGCGCCACCTATCTGCCCAAGGGAATAAATGCAAATATCATGATCTTGATTTTACAGATTTAGAAACTAAGAGTTACAGTGATGAAGGAGTGATTTATCAAAGTAAGAGCTTGGATTAGTGCTGACTCCAAGTTCTGCATTCTTTTTGTTCAATCATAGATTCCTCTCTAGTAGTCCTATTAAGAATCATCAATGTAATAGCACCAAGTGTATCATTCTATGTAGGATCTGTATCTTGCCTGAATGCATATTAATTTTTAAATCACTGATTCAGAGGTTTGTACAAAATAGAGATAAAATTCCTGATTTATTATTGCTTTAAAACATCTGACATTATAGTACCAAAGAAAAGAGAGCCAAGCCTTCTAATTTGGAGGATACTTCAGTATGGAAAATTATACTTTTTCTTTTGTGAAATATAACAATTTTCATTTAAATCAATTTTGAAAGAATTATATATTGTTACATTATAATTTGATAATGATAGTATATTAAAGTATGTTCCATTCCATTATATTATTTTAGGTATTACATATTTTATTATACTATATACTTAAGGATCAATTTCAAATGCAAAATTGAATGAATCTCTCTTACCTGAACATCTTTGTATTTATCTCGTAAATCCATGAGTCGATGATAAGCTTTAATGGCTTCTGAAAATTCACCAACATCAGTGCTGGTGAGAATATAGTTTTCCCAGATCTGCCAATGTTCATAATTACACTTAAGAGCTTCCTGCAGTGTTCGAAAAGCTTTGATTCTGTGGAAGGTGAAATTAAGAAAGCGATATACACAAACATTAGAATCTATAAACTTATACGATATTACATATTATGTCCTAGTTAAAATGAATAAAATATTCAAGATTCAAAATAAGATATACATTTTCAGACATGCAGGAAGCAAATTATTTTATCATTTTTCTTGATTATGCATATTTGTTTCAAGAGGGGTTGTTTTTGATTTGTTTTTGCATTGTTTTGCTTTATTTTTGTTTTGTTTTTTTCAGTTGGGGGGTAGAAAACAAAGAGGGATAGTGAAGGGATAGTCGATAAGAAAGATAAAGTACTGAAAAAAGAGAGGGAGACTAAATGCACAAAAGAAAATAGCAAAAATCCCACAAGGACTCAAATCAATTTTTGACAATTTTGAAATTTACATGCTGAATTTATCATATAAGGTGTTCCAAAAGTCTTATAGTAATTTTAACCCATTAGAGTTTTCGTTATCACACTGTGGATTTTCAAAAGAAAAGCTAGCTTTACATAATAAAGATTTATTGATTCAAATGTAATAAAATCAGTCAAAACTCTGTACGTAAAGTAAATTCAGTAAGTTAGGATTATGATAGACACTGACAAATTTGATAAAAGCTCACATGATCTAAAACAACTAATATTTCAAAAGCCTTTTGTATATGAGTTTGAAACTCACTGGGCACACTTGACATACAGAGATATCTACCCTCTAATGACCTGGGATCCAGGTAGAAGCAGTAGAGACTAAGGTAGAAAACTACTGGTAGGTTATATGGTAAATACGTTTATAGAAGAAGTTACTGTCAAATTATTTTTTAAAAAATCCATAGCTCTTTTGTATCACAGAATCTCAAAGTTAGAAGGAACTCTGGAGGGCACCTAGTCCAACAAATAGTCTTGCTTGAAGAAGTCCACTGAAGGAGAATTTAGTATGTTCTAAGGTATCCCTTCAGCTTGTGAATATACCTGATTATATGGAAGTTTTCCTTACATCAAGCTGAAATTTGCTTTTCTTCAATTTCTACTCATTGCATCTAAAAGTTCTGTTCTCTTGGACTCATGGGAACAAGCTGTTTCAGATGATCTGTACATGGCATGTTTTCCAGCTTATCAATTTCCTTCCTAAAATTTTATCAATTACAGAATTTGTCTAAATAGTACCAAGGAATGAACACATTCTAAACCCTACACAGCCCGATCCTCCCAGGGTAGTTTAATGTAGCTACATCTCTTTCAAATCCTATTGAATATGCAGCTCATTAAAACCTTCAAATCTTTTACAGAAGGTCTGTTAAGGTTTATACTTTCCCACTTTATGCTCGATAGAGCTGACTTTTCCAACTCCAAATAAAAGATTTTACATTTATCCCTATTAAATTTCATCACCTTAGATTAGCAGTTTCGTGTTCTAGTCTGCCAAGATTATTTTAGATCCCGATTTTACTCTACACTATCTCTGTCAAATATCTCAGTTATAAGTGTGATATCTATGGCTTTATTGAAGTTATTAATAAATTTCAGGAAAATTCCTACAAATTAGGTAGGCACAATGAGCAGAAACTGAAGAGAAGCAAATTTAGGCTTATAAGGAAAACTTCAAACAATTGGGCAGATTTAAAAGCTGACGGAAAACCTTAGAGAAGAGTGGGTTCAACAGAGAGCTGTGAAAGACCCTCCTTTAGAGGGAAACACTCCTTTATAGGAGGACATTAAAAGAAAAACCTGAAACAACAGTAACAATAATTGAAGACAAAAAAAGCTCTTTAAAAATCTTCTATATAATTATAATGGGATATCATTGTTCCATTCAAATGGATGAATATGAAATATATAATGAATTTCATTAAGACATAAAATAATGCAAAGCTTATAAAACAGAAACAAAGCAGCATTTGTTTGCACTATGATAGAAGGAAAGAAACAAATGTTTATCAAATGCCTACAAAGCGTTAAGCACTGTGTTAATAAATACTTTACAAGGGCAGCTAGATGGTACAGTGGATAGAGCACCAGGAGGACCTGAGTTCAAATTCTGCCTCAGACACTTAACACTTCCTAGGCATGGGCCTGGGCAAGTCACATAACCCTAATTGCCTTACCAAAAAAAAAAATTAAATAATAAATAAAAAATGAGTGCTATCAACTCACTTGATCCTCACAACAATCCTGAGAGGGATATGTTATTATTATCCCATTTTATAGCTAATGAAACTAAGGCAAACAAAAATTAAGTAACTTACCCAGGGTCACACAGCTAATAAGTAAGGCTAAATTTCAATTCAAGTTTTTGAGTCTAGGCCCTGTGCTCTATCCACCACACTACCTACCTGCCTATGGCTATATAAAAAATAACAATAGGGATAGCTAGATGGTACAATGAATAGAGCACAATCCTGGAGGACCTGAGTTCAAACTCTATCTCTGATTCTTAACACTTCCTAGCTGTGTGACCCTGGGCAAGTCACTTAACCTCAACTGCCTCAGCAAAAAAAAAAAAAAAAAAAAAAAAAAAAGCAGTTTACTCCTGATCATTGGGAAGATAAAAGGAGTAATGGGGCACTGGGGCTTTTGTCAGAGATACCTTATACTGTTCTTCTGTTTTCCTTCTTAGATTGCATGGCAGAGAAGAACAAACACTTGGGGATTTGCCTCAATGGCTATGAAGAAGCCTGAAATCAGGGGAAACAACCTTTTAGTTCTATTATAATGGCTCTGAAAAGCTGGAAGAGGTACTTTGAAGCTGTAACAGAACACTTCAGGAAAAATCACTAGAAAGGGCTTTTGAGGCTCAACTAATGTGTCCAGCTCCAAATCAGTCCTGGGTACAGAATCACTCAGTGAATTAGAATGAGCATTCTAATCAAAGCCCAAGGAAAGATGAAGCTGTGACTCAGTCGAAGATAAGCAAAAAAGGCAAATGATTTATTTACAAATCTGCCCAACATAATATTAGCTTCACATATGATATCAGCTGTCATTGCTATGTTAATAGAGTTTTACTTTTATAAAATAATAAATGGAAGACTGCTATCAAAAACCTTAGACAAAAACACTACTTGTAGTTCAGACTGTGGTTTCACAGAAGTATCATCATTATCAGCAACATACTCCTGAGGAAAAAAATAACAGCTGACAATTACATATGACTTTAACATCTACAAAATGCTTTACATATCCTCACCACCTATGGGCAAATTTTACAGCTAATCTGAGGGCAAAGAAAATTGGGTTTACAGAGATCTATAGGCCTGACTGGGCCTAGCAAAGTCAAGGCTAAAAGCCAAGGACCTTGACTCCTCGGATATGTGCCTCCCATTACAAATGATCCTGTTTAGCTTGCCCTTAAAATGGAATGGAGAAACGTTTATTAAGTACTTCCTATGAGTCAAGCACTGTGCTAGGTAAGGGGGATATAAATAAAGAAGCGAGATCGTTTCTTCTCCCAAAGATAATACATAAAAGAGGGTTAAATTCATGGCAGATGGAAAAGGTCAGGAAGAACTTAGCAGGGGAAATGGCAAGGTCAGAAGGAATGGAGCTCTGAGATGCCTCTAGCAGAGATGAAGTGGGCCATAAGGGAAACTGTCAGCAACCAGTCCAGAGTGGGCTGAGGAGGGGAAGGGCAAGGCCTGTGGTTGGCTCTGTCCAGAAGTACCAGTGGCTGCGAACTGGCCTGCCCACTGGCAGGTTGGCATGGGGAAGGAAAAAGTCCTTATGGTTCCTTCTCATGTGTTAGAATACTACCTTCCTATGCTCAGGGTAGAGGGTGGGAGGGGAGTCAGTGTTTTGGTGTCTATCTTGTTTTTCTCTAGTAGGAATATGCCAAGGTAAAACACAGATGTTTTCGACATAAGATGAAATCATCCCCAGTACAAGTGAAACTGTGACCTACTTAACTTCCTCACAGTTTGGGACTTTGCCTCACCCTACTGACTTAAATGTTAATCCCAGGTCAGCAGACACTCCATCACAATCACCCAGAAGTTCTCAAGTGAAAACTCCTTTTTTTGTGGAAAGTTAGTAAGAATGGCAGGCCCCTCACCTGCTGACCAACTCGGCAAAGCCCAGATTTGCAGTGGAGGGCCGCTCTCCCCGGGCCCCCAGCACAGCCCCAGCCTTCTGCCTCACCAGGCCAGGACATGGCGGCTCTCTGCACCTTGGCGTTTCAAATTCCAAAAGTGCAAAAATAGGAAGGAGGGTCCGACAGTTACTTTTGTCTCCTCTGAAACACACACAACACACCCATCTTTTAAATCCATTTTCCCTTTTCCCTTCCCTCTGCCATCATTATTGTAATAAATTATGGGCCTAAATGAGATCACAGTAGCCTTCTAACTTGTTTCCTTGAATCTTCCTCACCCAATACTACCATAGTAGGAATGATGATTGTGTCTCTGTCCTCCTCATCAGTGGCTCCACAATGTCAACTACTTGAAGTTTAAACTCCTTAGCTTTGCATTCAAGTTTTTCTGTAATGTGGCTCCCTTTTCAAAGTGGCTAATCACTGCTCCCAGGAGTTGTTCTACTCTTTCCAATTCCTGGTAATCTCTTACATCTGAGAGGCCCCCACAGGGACACTCCTTGCTGGTAATCTCTAATACTATCTCTTGAAATTCCATCTATTTGAGCCCTTGCTCAAATGCTATGTATGCTACGAAGCCTTGGTTCTCCTACCCAGAAGTAACCTTTTTCTTTCAGATCTCTCCCAGTATAACTGCTCTCTTTCCTATTACCTATATATCACTATACTCTTTCATCTGCCAAATTCTGCAAGTCTCCTTGCAGAAGACAGGAGCTGGGTCTTGTTCCCATTTGTAACTCTATCCATATAAGACTATGCTGTACATACAGTAAGTACAAAATGCTTACAGAATACCATATAAACATTCTGGAATAAAATACAAACTTCTCAGATTGGCATTTAAAGTCCTTCATAATCTGATTACAACTTGCCTTTCCTGACCTGTTTCATTACTCTCCTTCACACACTTTCTGTTACAGCCAAATTGACTTCCCTTCCTTCAAGACTCAGCTCGAATGCTATCCCTACAAGTCTTTCCTACTATCTCCCTTTGTTAAACCTTTCTCCCTCCTCAAACTGCCCCAAATTTACCATTCTGTTTATGTGTGATATTCCCCAGTGAAATATAAGTTTTTTGAAGGTAGACCGTTTTTTCCGTAGTCTTTGTATTCCCAGTGTCTATCACAGAGAAAGTATAGTGCTGGATGAATGGGTTAAATGAAGTGAGTCACAACTTTGAAAGGCCTGAGAACTCTGATCAAAGCAATGGCCAATGAAGTAAGAGTCAGCGAAGAAAGATGTTACCCATCTCCTGACAGAGAGGTCATAGACTCAGAATGTAGAAGGAGAAAGTTATTTTTTGACCTGATCAGCATGGGAATTTGTTTTCCTGAGACAGACTTATTAGAAAGGTTTTGTTTTGTTTTATTATTTTTTTTCCTCAAAAATGGGATGATGTGGGAGCAAGAGGAAAAGAAATTAAATTTTAAACAAAGAAATGAAGTAAATTACTATAAGAAGGCTGACTACTCCTATACTAGATTTTATAAGTACATTGCTGGAGTTAAAAAAAAAAAAGTTGATAATTGTAATCAAGATTATGAAAGCATATTGACCCTAGAGAAAAGAAGAATTAGTAGACAAATGGAATAAAATACAAACATTCTCTGGAACTAAACAAGATAAAACAAAAAGCCAATTTTCTTTCAGTGAATTCCTCTTCAAACCATTGGGGACAACCTTGTAAAAATCTTTACTCTAACCTGAATTTTAATTCTACAATATGAGGATTCTTTCCAGCTCCTCAATGTTTCTACTATGTCTACGATTTTCTTTTTTTTTTTCCACAAGCAGGGAGCCAGAAAAATATTTGTATTGCCAAATTTAAAAACATCCGAAGAATAGGGGTCAATTTCAAGGGTAATTATCACTCCAAATTGAGCACTGTGCTTAGCCATGCACTATGCTTAGCCATGATTGATGTCAGTAAAAGAAAATTAAGGCTTAAGGGAGAAGCAAGGAGAAGGGAAGAAACAGAATAACATATTGTCTGGGTGACTACTAAATAAGTGTGCATTAGAATACTTGAGAAGGAATTAAAAGAGTTATTGATCCCTAAACAGCAATGAAGGAACACCCAACAGACTTTAAATGAAGAGTAAACTCATAAAAATTGAATGAATATCTTTCCAAACTTTCAGGCAACTTTAAGAGTTATTTTAGAACTCTGCACTTTAGAGACTCATTAGTATTAACTATTATTAATGATAAGCAGACATTTATTTATATGGTACTTTAAGGTTTGCAAAATTCTTTACATATATTATTTAATTTTATCTTTTTAACAACCCTATAAGGTTAATACTACAGTTATTATACCTTCCATTTTACTGGTAAGGAAGTAACTTATAGAGAAGTGAACTGGTCAGAGAGTCCACACAAGTACTAAGTATCTAAAGTGAAATTCCAACCTGAAACTTCCTATCATCAGGTTCACACTCCAACTTCTTTGCCAAGTTCTCTCTCCAAATTCCATAAGGAATCATTGTAAAAACAAAACACATAAAAAAAAAAATTCACAGTAGAGGTGGAAGATTCCCAATAGTTAGTCATTCTAAAAGCTCACAATTTATTTATCACTTAGTATTTACCCACACCATGCTAGGCATCATGGATATAAAGAAACAAACAACCTCCTTCTGTCACCTAGATTTTAACCATCGAAAGAACAAAAGGGAAGTAAGCTATATAGCCATTTCTGATAGTAATCTTCATGGAAAATCCCTTTGGATATGTCAATGGACCTGTAATTTGCTTTATTAAGAAGCTACCTCTGTAGGTATTTAACCCACAAGATAGATGAAGACAATTGACTATTATGGAAAGAGCAGCATTGGCAAAGAACTTGATATGTAATTTTGGGCAGATTACTGATCCATTCTTTTAAATGAGGAGTATTTCCTAGTCTTGAGATTCTACCAAATCTTGGCTAAAGTCACCTTCTACAAGAAGCCTGTACCTGCCCTTAATTTTAATGTCTTCCCTCTGAGACTACTACAATTTGTTCTCTATCTTGTTTGTGCAAAATTGTTTTTCTGTTGTTGTCTTTATTTACTTTGTGAACTCAAGAGCAGGGATTTTATTCATCTATTTATTCTTCTTTTTTTTTTCCTTTCTTTCTCCAGCATTCTTCACAGCACTGGGCACACAGTAGCCACTTAATAAATGCTAGCTCACTGAGTTTCCCCCTAGGGCAAACAATATATTGTGCCTAATTAATGAACAAATTGCCCATAGAAGTCTATGAATCAAGAAATTCAAAATGAGATGGGCCTAAATGACTCATAACCTCCTTCCATATTTTAAGGCCTTAAATTGGGAAGCAATTAAAGAAAATAAGAAATAACTCATCAAGTTTTATAAGCTGTGTATTTTGTTTACAATTATAAAAGGAACTCTTGGTATAACTGTCCTTTTTCTTCTCAAAAGAAGCTGTCTCCTCTTATCACAGGCTAACAATTTAAAAACCACAGGGAGCAGGAGATATTTTAGTCCCATGTTTTTTTCCAAATACTGATGTTATCATTTTTATGAAAACAAGTCTAGAAATACTAAACTACATACACACATACACACACATACACACACACACACACACGTATCCTTCCTTGAACAGATCTATAAAAATGTCAAAAGTTCTAGGGGCCCAATAATTTGGCAACAACCTTTTCTGAAATACTATTTCCATAGTGTTTTTATTTTATTTTTTTTATTTTTTTTTCCATAGTGTTTTTATTGCTAGAACACCAAATTACACCAGTTTGAAATAACCACCTACAGGAGAGTATTTTGGGGAGGGCAAAAGTGACTCTGTTGAAATTCTTTGCTTTACTGAGCTATTTTAAAATTGTTCTCAATGACTTCAATAGAGACATAGATAACATACTAATCAAAATTGCAGATGGCACAAAGCTAAGAGAGAAAACTACCACAGTAGATATCAGATTCATAACTCAAAAACATACTGGGCTGAATTTACTATTAATTCATTCAAGATAAATATAAAGGAATCCAAAAGCACCAAAATCCCTACCCTCAATGAGAAAATTAAATGGATTTATATTTAATTGAAATGACAGAGTTCCTTTTAAATGCACTGTAATTTACATATTATTTGTGAAGTTTCTACCAAGGGTATTTTTTTAAGTGTATTAACTATTTCTAAAGAAAAAATTCCTAGGAAACATATACATGAAATAGCAGCCCTCAATTGCAATTACCAAAAGTGACATGTTAATACCCCATGCCCCTCCACTCTCCCCATCATGACCATAAAAGTTAGGCTAATCCTCTGCATAAAATACAAATAAGCCATCCCACAAACTCGATTGGCCCCGGGGGGATTAAGGCAAGACACCTAGCTGTTGATTCATCTTCTTGATGGTCTCAATCCACACTGATTTGGCTCCTGTTCATCTAAGGACAGAAAAAATTCCCCCTTGAGGAATTTGGGCCCTTCACACTTTGTGTCATGAGTCATAGTAACCTGTCCTATGTCAAGTTTCCATATGGAGGTATTTCTATTTAAAATGAATGCTGTATTCTTGTTCAGTATCATTTCTAGGCAATGACTAAGTAAACCTCCTTTGGCCCACTGTTGAATGACTTACAAATGTTTCATTTCATTCCAGGATTAGACATAAACTACCAGGAGACCTGCCTGAGTCACTATATCTAATAACTTTTCCCAATTTTCTGATGATATCATCATTATCATTATTAATAAATATTTTCTGAGCACAAGCTAAAGTACAGAACATTATGGTAAAGTATTGAGATAAAAACTTACATATAGAGTCCCTATCTTGAAGGGGTTTCTAATCTGGATGTGTTCTTTTTTTTCCTAAAGGGACTGTTGGATGTATATATGTATATTTATATATGTACATGAATGCATGTATGTAATGTATGGAAAACAATACAAAGTACCTTGTGCTTAGTGAATAGTAGATAAAAATAAGTTGACCAGGAATTCAAAAGGCAATTCAACACACATACACACAAAATGGTGTGTTCTGGACTCTTTCTACTATTTCCCCCCATCCCCCAAAGCAATGTGCCTGACCTGATTATTATAGAGCAGTAAGTATTGTTGCTCTTAGATAATGCAGGATTAAACAATTCATTCTAATTAGTAGGTAACTTAAGTTTAATGGAAAATTCAGATTTCAAATGAATTCAACTTGTCACATTTATTGACTACTATGTACAAGGCCTGTTATTCAGTTACATCCAACTTTTCACAATTCCATTTGGAGTCTGCTTGGCAAAGACACTGGAGTAGTTTGCCATTTCCTTCTCCAGCTCGATTACAGATGAGTAAATTGAGACAACAGAGTTAAGTTATTTGTCCAGGGTCACACAGCTGGTAGGTGACTGAGGCTAGAATTAAATGTGGAAAGATGAGTCTTCTTGACTTCAAGTCTGGTACTCCATCTATGGAGCCACACAATTTCCCAAATATAAGGCACTGGGTTTTAAATATAAGTTTTAATGTAACCTCCTTTAGCCAGGGAGCTTTTTGACCTTTTTTGACTTTTTTTTTGGGGGGGGACTACTGCCCACTTTGCAAATCTAGGGAAACCTATGAATTTCTTACCACAATGTTTTGTTTGTTTTTTTAAAGCATGAAGCAAAATAGGTTACAAAAGGAATCAATTATATTATTATTAAACTATTTAAAAAATAAATTCATGGATCCCAAATTAAGAATTCCTGTCCTAGAACTGGGTCATTTATTATGGTAACTTCAAACTTTCACATTACAAGGGTTAAAAGCACAGCACTCCCACAATCTAGAAACTCTGCATAAAAGTTTTTGGCTTTCCTTTCATACCAGATAAGAAGTCTACATTATTATGGTCTTAAAAGATAAAATATGTTGACTGATATTATATAATACTAAACATATATTTTGTGCATTTCTGAGTTTCTAAGCTTTTTCTATATTTGCTAATCTTTGTGTTATCTGCAGTTTCTGCAAAACCCTCCAAAAATTCCTACTTAATTTCTGCCAATCTACAATATATCAAAACCATGATGGGGAAAGTTGCAAGGTAGAAGGGATAACTTGAGTTCTATCAACAATGGTTCTGAGTCAAAACAAAAAGATCATAGTTTTAAGAGCATCAGAGCTGTGACCTCTATAAAAAGCAGTTCATTTATCATAAAGAACTTTGTTAATAGCTAAACAAAGTATGCTTCTAGGCCTGCTCATTTATCTTGTAAATCTGGGCTATTAGTTAATACTTTTTATAAGAGTAAGAGTGAGACAAGAAAAAGAGTATTCTCCCTCCCTCCAATCCATTCCTTCCTACTAACTCCAAAGTATAAGATCGAAAACCTCTCCTGCCATTTGTTGTCTACAACAACTGCCTTATATACACGCAATCAACTAAATCCACGCTATTAATTGCAGTTGATCAAGAACATGTACCTCTGCCTCACTTAAATTCAATTCACGGACAAGTTTGATTCTCTTTGAAAATGAAGGACAAACAATATTAATTGTTGTAAATCTTTGCAAAACTAGGAAAAGGAAGAAAGTATGCTTAAAAAAAAAGGACTAGATAGCGGGATCTTGGATTCTACTCTCATAGCTGCCACTAACTATTAAACTTGGTGGATGTAATTTATTTGTTGAGCCTTGTTTTTCTCATCTAAAATCTGGGAGTCAGATTAGATGACTCCTCAGTTTTCTTACTGTCCTAATACTTTATGGTTTTATGATTCACTGCAGCACAATTTTCATTGTAACACATTATGATAATCAAAACATCTTCAAGGCAAAAATGATTTCTTAATGGCCCTATTATTTCAAGCAGTACTTGTTATAACAGTCAGAAAGCTCTGTTCCTAATACATACTAGTTGCAAGAAAGTCACTTAACCTCAAAGTGTACCAAGTTACTCCTTTTAAAATTGTCTATATGCGTTAGTGGAATGAATTCCCCACCTTATGAATTCACAAGTATGACTAATTTTCACCTCTTCCCCTCTCCCTATAATTGATATTAATTACCATTTGGATAGTTCTATTGAGCTCATTATAACTGTATATGATCATCATAATCTTTCCTTAAAGATAAAGGGATAAAGAAGAAAAGTTGAACAATTAAGCAAAATAAAACTGCAGTGACATTGACAAAAATGTGGAAAGAATCTCTATTTAATACCCAGATTCAGACTCTTTTTGCTCTAAGTCATCTCATTCTTGCCACAGTTTTCTGAATAAGTTCTGACTAAGGCTTCTGACTAAATCATAAGAACACAAATTATTATTGCTGTTGTTGTTGTTACAAACTGTTTCAAGAAGAAAAAGGGATTCTAGGATTACTGATTTGGAACTGACCTCAGAGGTCATTTGGTCCAACTCCTTCATTTTACAGATGAGGACACCACAAACCAAAGAGGGAAAATTTTATTCACACAGGAAGAAAGTAGCAGGACCAAAATTTGGACACAGGCCCACTTTCTCCAAGTCCAGCACTCTTCACATAAAGTATAAATCTAAACCAAACTATGTAACCGGTGTGGACACAGGTCCACTGTCTCCAAGTCTAACGCTCTTCTCCAAAAGTACAAATCTAAACCAAACTGTGTAACCAATAAAGAGGTAGTTTTGTTTTTGGCAGAAAAAGAAATTACTTAATTACTCAAGTTATTATTTCTATTTATTGGTTTTCAAATATATTTACAACTTATTACTTTCCTAAAGTACAACAAACAGAATAAATGTCATTATTTTGCTATATCTCTTTACCATATTTTTAAATTTTAATTTTATGCTAATTTAGACTTTCTGTGTTACAAAGAAACTCTGAAACAACTATATAAATTTCAGTATCATATTTTTAAAGTTCAATTCTTTGTAGTAAACATTAAACTTCTAGAGGCCAAATATAGGTTCATATTTTCTATATTATATACTAATCTCACTGGTTTCCCTCCTTACCCCCTTTCCCCCACAATGGCGCCTTCACCATGATCACTACTTTATTTAATTCACTCAGCTTTAGAACTCTTACCCTTGAGTCAAGCTGTCTTGATCTTTAAATGCACGAACACAAATTCACATAGTATATTTTATCTGGCTGGCCCTGGTCCAGACCCTCCAGACTAGTGTTTCTCAAAGTGTGGTCCAGGGTCTCTTGAGGATCCCTAAGACTCTTCCCAAGGGTCCACAAGGTCAAAACTATTTTCATAAAACTTAAGATGTTTTAATTTCTAATATATTAAAGACTAATATAATATAAGCCATATAAACAAAAATTCTTAGGGTGGTCCTCAATTATTTTTAAGAGTATAAAGAGGTCCTGAGACCAAAAAGTTTGAGGCCCTCTACTCTAGACCATGTTCCATAACCTATCTAACAGTAACTAATCAGTATTAACATTGCTTCTGGAAGAGAGAAATCAAACTATTGCCTTATGGCTTTCTACTCACCATTTCTGTGGTCAACAAATTGTCCCTCCCTAACTGCAAATCCTCTATCAATGTCATTTCCCTTTTTGAAAATGTAAATATTTTGAGGGAAGGGAAGCCCAGTTTTTATATTTCTATCTCCCAGCATTTAGTAAAATAGTAAAGGCTTAATAAATGCTTTTTATTCATTTATTTGTTCACTAATGAGACTGTTCCATTCTCTCCCATCATTCTCTCTGGCTGCAATATTATAATTCCATCTTCCTAGCTCTCAATGACTTTTCTTAGAGAAAAGAAGAAAAAAGGAAGGATGGGAGAGAGAGAATCAGTCATTAGGAACACATAATATATGAAAACCACTTACATAGAAAAAACATAAAGAAGCAATCATTCTGAAACTAAGTAACACAAAAAAGAAAAGATTTTTGAGTGTATCTATGTACAGAACATAAAAAAAAATCATTCAGCTAGGTATACAATATGCAAAAGTACTATTGAACTACATCGTCATAGCACTTTTCAGCTTTTCCATACAGATTAGCTCATTTAATTCTCATAATAGCCTGGTAAGGTAGTGAGTATAAGAATGTTAACTAATCTCATTTTACAGATGACAGAACTCATTTTCAGAAAGGTGAAAAAGTCTTGTCTAAGATCAAACAGCATGGCCACTACAGCTCAGGGTAAAGCTCAGAACTGCCTGATTTCATCTTCCCAATCCTCCTCTGCCTAGGTTTCTTAGGCTCAACAATGGTGAACCTTCTTTAGAAACAAAACAAAACAAAAAATCACAATCACAACTGACTTCTTCAAAAAGGGAGTTTCATTTCCAGAAGATCCATTAATCAATGTATCCCTCAATAGAGAAGCCTAATGGGTAAAATTAACAAGACTGCGAAAATTTCTTAAGGGAATTTTGAAAACCATCAGCAAAGATATTTTACGTTGTACTAAAAAGAGCAGTTGGAAAATACTATATAGTAAAGAATGCTACAGTGGTAGGGAGAACAAGATGATTTAAGTAACCATAATCATTTCTAGCATTTTTTTTTAAAAAGAGACAACAAATGATTTATCCCTGGTGTCACAATCTCAAGAAGTCAAAGATGAGCTATGTCTAGTGCAAGAAGAAGAGAAAAGAAGTAATGGAAGGAAGGCTTTCCTCTGATGTTATAACTTTTACTTCTACACAATAAGCTAATTCAGAAAAGCTGCTAAAAGGCTAGGGAGCAGGGAGGGACTAGTGTGTAGGAACCCCTAGGAAAGAGCTGTGCTCTTAAGCTTGATGGGCTGAAAGAAAAACAAGGAGCACCAAGAGTGTAATAACTCAAAATTATCAGAGTTACTAGAAAATATAGCTGAGATCATTCTGCAAATATGTCAAGCCTACCTCCCCCTTAAGTCCCCTTACCACTTTTAAAACTTACTTTGGCTGTCTTTTGGTTTAATACAATTAGCTGCTATCAGAAACCTAATATTAATGATTTACTGAAAGAGTGAAAATAAAGGGCAAGCCATGTGTTATTCACAGATCTAGAGGAAGCATTTCAGGATCTCAAAGAGATAGGGAAAAATATTTCGTTCCTTTTAAGCCACTGCAGACTAACCCAAGGGAAATGAAATAAGGAGACATGGCACAAAAGGCTCCTGCCCCAGCATCTACTCCCTCTTCATCCTTACTGGAACTAATAATGTGGGGTACCATATCCACCTTGACTCAAGGTCTGGTGTTTAGAGAATCTCTTACCCCAGAATCCATAATATATGAAGGCTATACTAGTCTACTGTACACTATGTCATCAAGCCATCTAAGAAAAGAATGGCTCAGTTTCTATGACAAAGTAAGGCAGGAATGCTACTGTCATTCAAGGGCCTAATTTGTACTCATTCTTTACAACTAGTGAACTTGGATATATGGGGTGAATGAATCCAAAATGATTCCTAACCAGCATGGTATCCTCAAAAAAAGGAAAGAAGCTTGGAAGATAATGAATTCTATCTGGCACATGTTGAATTTGAGACTATGGGAAATCTAATTTAAATTGCCTAATAGTTATTGATTACAGAATTTTGATGTCAAAAAGTTAAAAGGAGAATAAAGAGAGAGAAATATCATGAAAAACCAAAGTTATACATACAGGAATTGGTAGACAAAAAGGGACATATCTTCTTCATCAGAGACCATCAATGGAGAAAAAAGCAGGAGACAGTGTTGAGGAATCATGAGATAAAGAGGAAGAAAAAAGATGGATTTATGGCAAATGGTCTCAATATTCTCAGTCAACTATTAAGTGAGTTCCTCAGCTGTAGTGTGTGAAATAAAGGATCAATTAGGCATGAAAGAACTGGAAATAAAGTGACTGAAGAATAGCTAAACAAACTGTGATACTTGAACATTACTGTTTTGTGAGAACAATGATCATGATAAAGAAAAGCATAGTAAATCTGAGGGGAACTGATGTCAAGTGAAGTAAACAGATCATAGCAAACAATATATGCAATGACTAGAACAATTTAAATGAAAAGAATAATGAACCAAAACAATAAAAAAAAAAACTACAAAATCACAAAGAACAAGCTTGACTTCAAAAAAAGAGATGAGAATAAATCTTCCCACTCCTTTGAAGAAGTGAGGTATGTACAGGAATAGAACATTGTATATATTGCCAGATTTTTTTTGGGGGGTGTATTGATTTTTCTATTACAATTTTCTATTCTTTGTCTTTTTACTTTAAAAAATGCTTTGTTATACAAGACAGATCTTTGGGAGGGGGAAGAATGAGAGATACAAGGCATAGAAACAAAACTATTAACAAATATATATATATATATATATATATACATACACACACATATAAATGTGCCCAGGGTCACATGGCTAGGAAGTGTTAAGTATCTGAAACCAGATTTGAACTCAAGTCCTCCTGAGTTCAGGGCTGGTTCTCTATCCACTATGCTACCTAGTTGCCCCCCAAAACATATATATTTAAAAAAAAATTATGGAGGCCTAGAAGGATTGTTTTGAAAAAATCAGGATCCAATTGAGACTAAATAACAAATTTGTCATAAACCTAGTCAGCAGGGTCGCTGGATTTTCCCCAATTTCATTCCGTAGCACATGAAATGAAATGGCAGTTAGTTTCCCAAGTCAGCAAAAAACAAACCAGCAATGTCTCTAACAAATGAGCGCCCAGGTACCAGGTCTTTTTCTGCTCCAAACCCATCCCAGATTAAATCTTCAGATCAGGTTTGATGGAGAAGAGAGCACATGCTCTGCATGTAAATAACTTCTGAGTGGGTCTCATCTCTCCCCATTGTGGTAAGGAATCATTCACAAATGTGAGCTCATTCAGGATCCAGGGTAATCAATAACCAAATATTTGTCAATCTAGGTGCTTGAACTGATCTCCCTTCTGTTTTCATATTCTATCCCTATAATTTGAAGAAAGAATAAGCAGCGGCAACCTTCCTTCACTTCATACCAGAATTTTAGAAGGTGAGGATTCTGTTTAACTGATATCTCTTCTATTAAAAAAAACTCTTCCTTCCTCTCCTTATTCCTATGATTCAGAATCACTGTAGCCCATGATAAAACAACAGCAACAACAAAAAAAAGCCTTGACCTGTTACTCTTCCTTGCTCTTTTATTAACATCTTGCTCAGTCCCACTCCAGTAAAGCACTAACCCCCTTCTTTCCTTCTCTCTAAAATCCTCCATTTTACCATTGTAAATTTCCTTTCCAGCTGGACTTCCTTCTGTAACATTCTCTCCTTCTTATAACTACAGAAACCTGGTTTCTTCTGGGCCATCCTCTCCAGTATTATATAATCCTTCTCTCGTAACCCTAATACACTGGGTGCACACTACATGACATTCACTGTCACTTATAAACCCTCCCTTTGTTTCCTTCAATACAGCTGAAAAGAAATCTTTTTGTTTGCCCTTACTTTAATACTCTTAACACTTTCCATCCCAGTTTACCTAATCATGCTTCTACCTTCTGTACAAGTCTTTTTAAAATCTGAGTTAGTGGATGAGTCATCAGTGGACAATTCTCTTTCTTCTCTTTCCCTGAGAGGTTCTTCAGTTCATTCTGGTGAGTTTCCCTTATGTCTTGGGTAGATTTACAATGCAGAACTTAAGGCCATGAAATGCTAACCTATCCTTGAACCCTATGAAATATATTCCCTGATGTGAAAGTAGGACCTCTCTCCCAGTGTTTATAAATACCCTGGGGCATTTCTACCTTGTAAGCAAGAATCAGATCAGATCTACCTATGAGAGAGATGGAGGGGAAGAAAGCAGAGGTGATGAGTTCCTATCTCTAAGGGACCAAGGCCAGGATAGGGTTTGTCACTAGCAAGGCACAAGTAGTAAAAGCTGCCTTCTGTGCCAGAAGGCAGCAGGACCAGGCCCAGGTGGAGACATGTGCATAAGCCTATGGGAAAGTTGTTACTAATGGTAGACCAGTGACCCTGAAGCTTTGTGTGTAGTACTAACAGTCAGATTATAGATCACATTTAGAAAAGTTTCAGTATATTTAATTTAATACCCATAGTTAACACCAGTAAGCATACTATCACAAGAAAGAGCACAATACTACATGAAATTTTATTTCAGTGCAGAGCAGGGGGAAAATTGGGATCTATTTTTAAGAGACTCTATTGGAGGAAGGAGGAAAAGGGCTTATATTCAGTGAAACACAGTATCTTTATGTTAATTAATACAAATAGTTTAAATTTACTGGCTTGCCCTCATAGAGTAGAGTTAATGTTCAAAAATAAAAGACTGAAATTTTTGTTACACAATTGGTATTTTTCAGAAATAAAACTCAAAAGGTTATATAAATATAAATATGTATGTATACATATACACATGCATGCACATACACATGCATATATAGATATACATGCACATATGTGTGTGTAGTGTGTACATATGTTTCAATAAAAATCAACCCTGAACCAAACTACTCTGTGAGCAAACTTAAAATAGAAGAATGGGAAAAAAGTCAAAGAGTAATAAAACTGTGGGAATGATAAGTTCATTGCTAAATTAGAAGGAAATATGATTTGTTGACTTTGGAAGTAATGTTCTTATTTGTTTCAAGTACTTACTTTTGTTTTAATCTGATATAAGCAGTAGATAAATTGTTCCAGGCCTCAGCATTCTATAATGATAAAAAGAGAACATAATTAATAAAATCAAGTATTTTGAATTTGGAGGGAAAAAATCATTATCTAAGAGATGACATTTTTAATACCTTTTTATGTTTCTCATTCAAGATAATAACAAGAAAATAAACTTAATTTTTATAATAAAATTTAAATTATAATCTTCAAAATGTCATAAGTATAATTAATTTTTAAAAAGCACTATTATGGTAATAGTGCCTTATACATGGAATTTAACATTTCCTTATACAAGGAAATTAACAAGTGATTGTTGCATTAAGACTGAGCTACTTAAGATTTATTTTCCATAGAAAACTGAGGGGATACTGTTATAATGCCTTAACATGGTATTTTTGAGAAGGTCAAACATGAAGTATTTTTTTAAACTTTTCATTAAAGAAGAATTTCAATAACTGACTTAATTAATTAAACTTATACTATTAATATAGACAGTACATAATATCACCTGAGAATATGAACATAGTGACTAGGAAACTTTATTTCAGTGCAATGGATGGATAAAATAGAGATTTTTTAAAAAGAAGTAGATCAAATTAACAAGTATTAAACACAAGTTATTATTTCAGTTGATCCTCACAACAAAACCTAGTGGTGTATATACTATAATTACTCAAATTTTTTTCTTCAGTAAAACAGCAAGGCAGTCTAATCCCCAGAATTCTGGGTAATTCTGGTTTTGGTTGTACTATACTTCTTTCTATTCCTGTCTCACTCAAGAGGAGGTTTCCTCCCGCTATCACAACCTTCTGCTGAACTGGTACACAGCCTAAATGAGTGAATAGGGACAATCATTTGTAGTTGTGACAGAAAGAAAATCAATAAACTCAAACATACATCAGGCTCCAATGTCACACAGCGTTGAAAGGCCTTTGCTGAACCTCCCCAGTCCTCCAGTGCTATATAAGCACAGCCTAGGGAAAACCATACTCCCAACTGAAAAGAAAAAAAAAAAAAGTCAAAGTCACTCTAGCATAAGGACAAAATTAAATAAACATTTCCAAGGGACAATGCTGAATAATATTTATAAGACCATGAATAAGTCTTATTCCAAATGTAGAAACACTAGCTTGTCTTAATTTTTATTTTGCAATTTGGTGTCTCTAAAACATAATAAGGTTAGTAACTGAACAGTGGAAAGAACACTAACTTTAGATTCAGACAGGTTAAAATCTTGCATGACTGAGGGCAAGACTTCCTGGACTTCAGTTTTCTTCTCTGAAAAAATGAGGATGTTATAACAGATGGCTCCTAAATAGCTTCTAAGAGCTATGATTCTATGAAATGAGTTCTATATGTCTTTGATTGTTTTCATACTTAGCAGAAAAGATTGAAAGATACCCAAAGATGCCCACACAAACTTCAATATTTTAAAACTAAAAAACTTTTTAAAAAATTCCTAGTCAATTTATTATTCTCAGTAGTACAATTATGCACACCTACTCTCAAGGACTTATGATGAAAAATCCTTTCTATATCCAGAGATGGAATTAATCAAGTCTGAATATAGATCGAAGCATTCTCTATTACTCTCTCTATTCCTCTATTTTTAACTTAACTTTTCTTGAGATTTTTATTTTCATTAAGGTGGGAGATCGATGTTTTCTTTCACAACTTGATTTTTATGGAAATGTTTTGCATAACTTCACATATGGTTTCTTTTTTTATTTTATTAAAACTTTTTATTTGCAAAACATATGTATGGGTAATTCTTCAACATTAACCTTTACAAAGCATTCTGTTACAAATTTTTCCCCCCTAGTTCCCACCTCTCCCCTAGATGGCAGGATACCCACTACATGTTAATTATGTTAAAATACTTGACAAATTGAATATATGTATTTCCACACATCATTTTTGTGCAAGAAAAATTGTGTCTACAAGAAAGAAAAATCAGAGAAAGCAAACACAATGCAAGCAAACATCGATAGAGAGCATCACATGTGGTTTCTTAATTGTGGGTGGGAATAAGGGAGAGAATATAAAATTCAAAAAATCTTAAAAACAAATGTAAAGAAAATTATTTTGAATGTAATTGGGGAAAATTAAATAAATAAATTTTTGCAAACTTACTAGTCAAAGTATCAAGCATTTTTAGTACTTTAAAAGTGCCACAAGGTATTAAAGAATCAAGTCGAATCATTTCAATTTTATGGATGAGGAAAGTGAGGCTGAAAAAATTAAGAATTTCCCAAGAACATTCCTTGAATCAGTAGCAAAGTTGAGAGTAATTTTTATCTTTTTCTTTTCTTTTTTTTTCTTTTCCTTTTTCCCATTTTTCATCTTCCCTTTTCCCTTTTCCCTGCTATAATATTTTTGAATTCTTTAAAGCACGAGTTATTGAGTTGATCTTGCTTATGTAATAAAATTTGTTATCCTTTCATTAAAGCATGCCAATCTCTCTTGAAACCACCATTAATGTTACTATGTAGAAAGCTAAATGTACAAGAAGAAATAAAATGTCAGCTCCATTAGTCCAGTACAGATATTTACAAATATTTCCACTAATCTTTCCTATAAGAAATCAAGTCAGCATGTTCATAAATAAATATATATAAATGCATACAAACATATGTATATATAAGAACAGTGAATTTGAAAAAGCATTATTGTAATGATTGTGGCCTATACATAGCAAAGGACTAATAAATGACTGTTGAACAGGACTGATCTATTTAGGATTTATTTTCCATACAAAGAGGAGAGGGGAGTTAGTGATGGAGTACTTTCAAGGAACAATCCAAATGTCTCTCCTCCTTGTCTTAAAAAAGAAAAAAGTTTCAGTACATTCAAAAGTGTACCCCCGAAGCTGAAGAGGAAATAGCACTACAGTTTAACCAAGAAATAAAGTATACCAGGGACATTCTGTCATTTGCTAAAGAAAGACTTAACTTAAGGACGAGCTCTTACATGAAGCCTCTCTTGATCTTCTCAATTGTTACTGCCCTCCCACAAATACTCCCATATTACTTCATATATGTATTATCTTTAATTTTCTAAACATGTGTTGTTTTTCCGAAACAAAAAGAAAGCTCAAGAGAAGGCATTTTCTTTTTGCCTGTTTCATCTCTGTTTACCTAGCATAGTAATATATACATAGAAAGCATTTAACAAATGCTGAATGAATGAAGGGGCTCAAGCCAGAAATTATATCCATATTTTAATGTAGATGGCTCTTACAAAAAATATAAAAGCATCCTTTCTTAAAAAAATGAAGAAAACCAAATATATTAAAACTTTCACATGAAATGTTTTAAGATTTTCAAGTTAAAAAATGACAGGAAAAGATAATGATGAATGTTGGAGGGGATGTGGGAAAACTGGGACACTAATACATTGCTGGTGGAACTGTGAACGGATCCAACCATTCTGGAGAGCAATTTGGAGCTATCAAGTTATCAAACTGTGCATACCCTTTGACCCAGCAGTGTTTCTATTGGGCCTATATCCCAAAGAGATCTTAGAGGAGGGAAAGGGACCCACATGTGCAAGAATGTTTGCGGCAGCCCTTTTTGTAGTGGCTAGAAACTGGAAATGGAATGGATGCCCATCAATTGGAGAATGGCTGAACAAATTATGGTATATGAATGTTATGGAATATTATTGCTCTGTAAGAAACAACCAGCAGGATGATTTCAGAGAGGCCTGGAGGGACTTGCATGAACTGATACTGAGTGAAATGAGCAGAACCAGGAGATCATCATACACAGCAACAACAATATTACATGATGATCAATTCTGATGGACATGGCTCTCTGCAACAAAGAATTGTTTCAAACCAGTTCCAATTGTTCACTGAAGAAAACCATATACACCCAGAGAGAGGGATATGAAATATGGACCACAACGTAACATTTTCATGATCTCTATTGACATTTGCTTGCATTGTGTTGCCTTTCTCTGATTCTTTTTTTTTTCTTTAGATAGGATTTTTCTTGCATAACTTCTCAAGCATTTCAACATTATTAACATGTAGTGGACTTCCTGCCATCTAGGGGAGGGGAGGGGACTGGGGGTAAAAGTTGTAATGAAGAGCTTTATAAAGATCAATGCTGGGGAACTACCCATACATATGTTATACACATAAAAAGCTTTAATAATAATAAAAAAAAAGGATTTTCAAGTTAATATAAATAAAGGGGATATACTATTCCCTTGACTTTTATTATAAATAGATACATTTTCTACTGGAGGGAAAATATCTCCCAAACAACTTAGTAGGAAGCAACATTTAGATGAGAGATAAGGAAAGGTAGTGACCAATGTCATTCACTGGTGTGTCCTGGCAGATACACCTGTTGCGTGCTATTTGCATTTTAACTTTGGGCTCTAATTGTGGAATGCAAGGGTTCGTTCTTTGAACAAGAAATTTTAGGCAGACCTTCTTCTAGTACCAAAATAAAAATGACAAGAATTATCCTCAAGAGACTCAAATCCACCAAGTGCTCTGTTTGCTATTTTGGTGGCAGCAAAGGACAAAGTATTCCCACAATAACATGGGCACGTATTGGTATAACATACCAGTGAATGTAAGCTCATACTATAAATAAAAGTGGTCTGTTTCAGGTTCAGTTAAAAAAAAAAAAGACTTAACAATGATCATAAATGACTAAAATGTTTTTCTCCCCTATTTTATGATCTTTGCTGTTTTTTTGTTTTTGTTTTTCCTTTTCACTTGAGGGATAGGTTCAACTTGGTCCAGGATAACAAATTTTATTACATCAGCAACATCAGCCCTTATAACTAGTGCTTTAAGAAATTCAAAAGTAATATAGAAAAGAAAAGGGAAAAGGGATCATGAAAAATGTGGAAGAGAAAAGAATTAGGCAAATAATCTAATATAATATGCCAAGCTTTTACTACTTTTGTTTTTTTTTAAACTGGCTACTAATATTATTGCCATTGTGGTCTTGAGAATTTTGGTCTATGTGCTAAGACTATTTATGTTACTTTCATTTATGGATAAAGTAAAACTATCAACAATAAAAATGGCTATGGAAATGATACATAGATCCTACTCTATGAAATCATATGACAGATCCCTTATAACATTTTAATATAAGATGTCTAATATCTATTTATATGGAAGGTAATTATGCATGCTTAAATCACTGTATAAAAATGACAAATTCTAAAGTTTGTAAATAATCACATTCCCAAAAAATCAATACCAGAAAGGAAAAATGAAATCAAACCCAAACAAATTAAATTATCTCATCACATGACAAAAAAACAGTATGTAGTACAATGTTAAATATTAAATGTAGGGAAAAAGGTAATACTTTGCAAGAAGGCATGAGCAGATGAAAGAAGAAGAAAAACAGACTGAAAAAAAATGAAAAAATGACTCTCAGACACTTCCCTGAAAAATCAGGAAATACCAACAATACCCTTAACCACATAAACATACATATATACAAACATCCATCAAAGGAATAACAAACAAAAGCCGACTAACTAATTTATCGTTGCTCCTATATCTTAAATTATATGGCAATAGCATCTTCATTTTTAGTGCAATAAAACCAAGAAATTGACATTGACTTGACATTTAAGCAAAAATGACTTTAAAAAAAGTAAATTAATGATGATAATTGCTCAAAAACAACTTAATATCAAATTAGTTATGTGAGAAAAGGAGGAAAGTAACTTGCTTTTACTTCAGTTATCTCATGAGATGTCTCACTAGAAAAGAGTTTCTGCTCATTATATATTTCAATTCATCAAAAAGCACTTATTAAACACTAATTATATGTGAAGTGATATGCTAAGCATCAGGGATACAAAGGCAAAAAGGCAAAACTTATCTATCTTCAAAGAGCTTCCATTCTAACAAGGGAGGTAATATGTACCTATATTAGGTATGTATAAGTTATATATAAATCAAATGCAAAATGATCTTGGAAGGGAAGGCCATATGGAAGAAGTTGGAGTGAGGGGGGAGGGTACGGTACAGATCAGGAAAAGCTTTCTTCATTAGGTGGCACTTGAGCTAAATCTTTTTTTAAAAGGGATTACAATGTAGATGGAGGTAAATAGAGAGCATTTTAGGGGTTGAGAGGATAGTGCAAAGACATAGAGATGGGAGATCTCCTATGTGAGGAACAACAAATAAGTCAGTTTGTCTTCACCACAGTTGAGTAGTGAGGGGAGAAATGTACAACATATGAAGAGCTTTAAACTGTAAAATGTAAGTATAAAAATTTACATTGGATCCCAGAAACAACGGGGGAACTACTGGATTTTAACTGACAGAGGAATGACTTGGTAAGACCTGCTGCATTTTAAGAAAACCCCTGGCTAGGTGGAAGATGAACTGGAAGAAGAGAAGTTGAGACAGGGAAACCACGTAGGAGGGTATTGCAATAGTCCAGGCAAAAGGTAATGAGATCCTCAACTAGAGTAGGGGTTGTGTTAGCAAACAGAAGAGAACATATATGGGATATGAAAAGACTTGGGGCAGCTAGGTGGCGCAGTGGATAGAGAACCAGCCCTGAAGTCAGGAAGACCCGAGTTCAAATCTGGTCTCAGACACTTAATATTCCCTAGCTGTGTGATCCTGGGCAAATCACTTAACCCCAATTGCCTCAGCAAAAAAAAAAAAAAAAAAAAATATATATATATATATATACATATATATATATATATATATATATGAAAAGACTTGGCATCTGCATGTATATGTGTGGATGTGAGTAAGAATGAAGAGCTGAAGAAATAACCAAGGGTTCCAACCAGAGCAACTGAGAGAGTACAGTAAAGCTAATAATAGGGAAGTTCAGAGGAGGGAAGGATTTGATGGAAAAAAGGGTGCTGAGACACAATGAGCTTGAGACACATATAGGACATCCAAAAATGTCTAAAAGGCAGATTGTGGTATGGAATTGGAAACTTAAGAGAAACACAAAGGATATATATTTTCATAATTGATGGTTTTGATGAATCAGTGATTCCCAGAAAAAAATAATTAGCAGTCAGCATCCAGAAGGAACTGAGGTTGCTAACAATCTATTACATAAGAAAAAGCAAAGTTAAAGTATATTCTGAACAAACCTAGGAAATCCAGGTTTTAGAGATTTTACTTAAAATCTCTATTTTGACAGACTGCTCAGGCAAAAAAAAATTTAAACGGAAACAAGGGAATAGTTTTACTTTATATTTAGCAAAGAGCCCAAAAGGACAGTTAATCTGACCTCATCTTCCAGACTAAATAAGAGCAGCCAAGTTTGATGAACAAGAACTAATAAGAAAGAAAGAATGCTCATGCTACAATTTATGAAGACCTTATCTTCAGAGAAAGATCAGAAATGCAGAGCATAGTATCTGAACTGGAAAATCTGAAAAACAGAGGTCCCCTGATTCCAAAAGAACATTAGAGAATTTTAAAGAGTCTTGACCAGAGGTTCTTAACTTGGGGCCCAGAGCAACGCACAGATAAATTTCAGAGAATCCATTAACTTAGATGGGGAAAAAATTACATCTTTTCCTTTTACTAGTCCTTGGTTCCCTTTATAATCCTATGTGTTTTAGTTTATGTATTTAAAAACATTATTCTGAGAAGGGATTCATGATACTAAAAAGGTTAAGAACCTCTAGACTAAATGGAAAACTTTTTATTAAGCCTTTAATTCCTTTAACTATTACTCTACATGTATATTATAATGGTTACAAAATCAAATTTTTAATGAAGCACACAATTTCAAGAGGCATCATGGATAGAGAGCAGGCCTCAGAACTAGGAAGACTTGGCTTTATGTCCTGGCTCTGACATCTTCTAGTTATGTAAGCCTGGACAAGTCAATGAACCTCCAGGCTACTCTCTAAGACTGTAAATTTTAGAAAAAGATACTAAGCTACAGTAAAGAGTTTCTTCATCTTGAAATCCACTGTGTCAATGAAATTAAAGACTCAATCCAAATTCCTATTTATCTTTATATATGACTATATTTTTAATGGAAGAATCTGACTAGATTCCTCTCTGGAGTGCTCTCATTTAAAATGTTCTTTGAAAGTGGGTACCGTGAGCATCTTTGTTGATTGACTGACTGACAGAACCCCAAGTGTCCCTAATTTTTAAAGGGCACAAGTGCCCCCTAGTGACAAAACAAGAATATTGCAGGTGGAACACACCTCAGAGTACTCTAATGCAGAGTAAAAAAGACTGCAAAGAGGACCTCACATAGAGCCTGACAATTAATATTTGTGTCCCAGTTTATAAGGAGATATTCAGTGACATTGGTTGGTTTGCTGTCCTTTGTGGTGATCAAACCCAAATGAGCTTGGAAGGCTCTAATATCCAGGACGTACATTCGGAAGAAGATGTCTCTAACTGTACACTGCTCCTAGAACACAGTGTGTATTTCAGTGCAGGCAATACCAAGCTGGACAGGGCTGTGCCAATGTCTCCCACGTCTCCTAATCAATCCCAAAGTTCTTCAAAGAGGCCTTGAGAGTGTCCTTGTAACGCTGCTTCTGACCTCCACAGAAACAAATTTCTGTGTGTGAGTTCTCTGGAAAATGGCTTTTGGACAAACATACATTTGGCAATGGAACAATGTGGCTAGTCCACCCAGAATTACAAGCATGTCCTCTTTGGCACACTGACGATGAAGGTCTCCAGGACTTCATAAAATTTTTCTTTGGCCTCATCAGTATTCATCATGGATTGAGCAAAGTCACTGATAATGATGATGATGATGATGATGTAGCACTTTCCCGTAAGCATCACTTGCATTCTCATGAGCTTACCACTTACTCCTTTTAGTAGACATACAAGCTTGTTGACTAAATTAAATCTGATTGCAAAATCCACATCAGCTCCATGGTGCTCCTCATCACAGTGACCCCTTCAGAAAAATGTCTGTAGCTCACTTCAGCAAGTTGGTCTTCATTTTCCAGCCTTATTTCACTCAAAGCTTCTATTTGGATACAATACTTGCTGAATTGTCCTACAACAAGAGCTGCTTGCTTGTTTTTCAGGTTTACTGGATTTTGTGTTGTCCATCCAGTGTGAGCACATTTTATGTACCAGTGGTGAGTGGAATCATCTTGGCAAAAGTTTTTGGGTTTTTTGCATTGAGGCTGTGATCCCCAACTGCTCTGGTAAGCAGGCTGGTCAGATTTGATGAAACAGACCATTTTAGCGCACTTTTTCTAGTTCCTTCCTCAAACCAAGAGGCTCTTCAAAAAGCCTGCTCAGATTCCCAGGGGGCTGCCAACTCTCACTTATGCTTCAGTCCCAGTGAGGAGACAACCCTGCGGCCTGAGCCACCTGTGTGCACAATTGTGATTACAGGTTTCATCTACTGCTTCATCACTTGTCCATCGCAGGACTCTGAGGTAGGCAAACTAGTTTGGATAATCTCTTTTGACTCAAGAATAAATTGACTCAAGAAAAAAAGCAGTGAGACAAAAGAAGGAATGCACGAAGTTATTAGTCTCTCTCTTCCAGAGTCATCAGATAAGGGACAAGAGTCATGACAACTGGCAATGGCTTAGGATGCAGTGGATGTCCTCAGAATCTTCAATGTCTGACCAAGCTCTAAGTGCTCCACAGCATCCGCTTCTGCCACCTGCATGACCAGTTAGATCAACTTACTCACATCCTCCTCTTCCAAGAAGGAAGTCTTCACATGCTTGGGATGGACATTCCCCTAACTCGCTGAGGGGCTATCCTCAATCTGGTTTACCCCATCTGCAAACAGTTTTATACTGCAGTTTCTTGGCATCACAAGTGAGAGTTGGGTGGCAGACGGGCATCAAAGGAAGGAAGAAGTCCTGAAGGGTATGTGCATCTCATCTACCAGAGATACAAGTCTTCCCTTAACACTTCCCTTAAGGACACCAAGTGACTCACAAAGACCAAGAATCAGAAATACACATGAGAGTAATTTATTTGTAAAGCAGCTGTCTCTCTTTTCTATCTTTTGAGTTCAATACACAACCTTTCTTTGTTTCAACAGCTGTCATCACATTTCACAAAGTTTACAAAGGATGAACAATCAGGAGTACTCATTTTACTCACTTCTCTTGATGAATCACTCAAAAAAAAAAATAATAAACATACTCCAAGGAACAATTGCCTGGAACTTTTATTTTCAAAGTGAGGAAAGAATGGACTTTTAAGATTTAGTCAAATGCAGTGAAACATAAAATATTACATCTTATCTTGACCTATTATATTCCACTCTAATCTAACAAGGCCAAAATATAGGCGATTTCAACAAAAGGAAAAAAAAAACTCAATGTCAAATCATACAATGAGATCAACATCATTTAAAAATAAGTAAACAAAAAAAATCAAATAGTTTACAGACACTACTTTTTGAAGAGGAAGAATCCATCAACTATGAAATATTCTTTTACTATATCTAAAATATTTCCCTTCCTAAGGAAGCAGAAGACTCACACTACTTAAGCATGCTCTTCTCCAAGGGATTTTTCTCTATTTTAAATGGTTTCCATATGTATTTGCTTCACTTGGCACTTGGTTTTGGTTTCCTTTTCCCTGATCATCCATTATTAGATGGCTTTCTTTTACTTACTTGACCTAGACATAATCAACCATTTCCTCAACCTAGAAATCTTACACTGTCTTACACTCTAGGGTTGGTCCTGCCAATATTCTATTCCAAAATTCTTAGTGGCTCCCTTTTCTTTAGAGAGTAAAGCCCAAATACTTTTTTTTTTGTATTCTCTACCTACTTCCTACCTTTCCAGCTTTAATCTATATTACTCCCCTTTATGGATTCAGCTCTAGTTATACTAGATTATTCCCTTTCTCCCAGATAGATTTCATTTCTCCATTACTAGGTCTTTACTCATACTTTTCTATGCTTGGAATGTCCTTCTAATTCCCCCCTTTAACTGCTGAATTCCTACACAATCTTGAAAACCTTACTCAAATGCCACTTTTTCTATGGATTTACTATTAAGAGATAGCATAGCCCAATTTCAAAGCCTTGGAATTGGAGGTCAGTGATAGTAAAACTTCAATCCAGCCCTGATAACTTAGCAGCTATGTGAGTTGAGCAAATGAAGTCTTCTCTGAGGTTCTTTCTTCATATAGGGATATTACCTGCATCACTTATTCATGGGGTTTTATAATTTGCAACACTATATAAAATGTGAGCTACTACATAAAATCTTTCATGATTATTTTAGTGAACAATATAGAATATTACCTATTATAATTATCTGCATTTGGGTCTTCTCTCTCCTCTTTCTCCTTACCCCAGTCTCCCAGAGTATGAGATTCATGAGGATAGGAGAGTTCATTGATCTTCTGCCTACCCTTTGTAACTATCAGTAGATCATTAAACTTTGAAGTAACTTTTAAAAAAGAGAAAAATGAACATGAATCAGAACAATAAACAATGAACATCATAGTGTAACTGAGGAAAAAATGCAGCCAAAATCTGAGTGATTATGATCTATCTTATCTCAAGAGGAAGAGATGAAGAAGCACCTCCATCATGTGACACCATAATTTTTTATAATGCTATTTTCTTTCTTAAAAATAATTTTCATCAGGGAATGGTTGAATAAGTTATGGTATATGAATGTAATGGAATATTATTGTTATGTAAGAAATGATCAGGGGGATGATTTCAGAAAGTTTGGAGAAACATGCATAAACTGATATTAAGTGAAGTGAGTAGAGCCAAGAGAACATTGTATACAGCAACAAGATTATGTGATGATCAATTCTGATGGACTTGGCTCTTTTCAACAATAAGGTGATTCAGGCCAATTCCATAGACTTGTGATGGAGAGAAACATCTACGTCCAGAGAGAGGACTATGGGGATTGACTGTGGATCACAACATAGTATTTTCACTTTTTTGTTGTTGTTGTATTTGATTGTTTCTTTTTTCCCTTTCTCAATTTTTCCCCTTTTGATCCGATGTTTCTTATGCAGCATGATCAATGTAGAAATATGTTTGGAAGAATTGCACTGCATTGGAATATTTGCTATCCAGGAGATGGGGGAGAATGGGAGGAAGGAAGAAAAATTTGGAACACAAGGTTTTGCAAGGGTGGATGTTGAAAACTAATTTTTCATGTATTTTGAAAAATAAAGATATTATTAAAAAAAATAAAAGTACATGTAGTTTAAAAATTCAAAAAAAGCATTTACATCAGCAACATTATATGCACAGACACTGTTGATTAAATATCAAACAGATATTTTTTAAACAATGATGCTATCACACGCAAATAGAAATGAATCCCTGTGGGCTGCATATTGACTTAGAAAATGATAAATTAACCTGATCTATATTGCATTATATTTTAAATTATTCTGTTAAATATTCCCTAATGACATTTTAATCTGTTGTAGGCCCTACCCAGGAGTTTTACAGGCAGTTTTGCTCAGAGTTTGACACCTCTGCTATACAATACATAACATTTGTTGAAATTAAAACTATGATGCTGTTTTATTTATTTTAAACAGTAGACAATGATTTATAGTTATTCAAATGTGATTCCTATACACAGTGTTTTACAGTCACAAACTGTATGTCAAATGGATAGAAACAGTAACACTTTCAGGATATAGGAAATAAATACTTTAAAAGTCTAAAAACATCTTTTTGTTTCATTCTCCAAAATCAAATAAATTAAGGAAGGCTCTGGATATTCATTTCATTCTTCCTGCCATCCCAAAAGACAAATCTAAAATGCCCAAAGAAAAAAGTGCCTTATAATTGGAACCACATGACACAGAGGTCAAATAAAGTCTCTCTCCCCTGCACTATCGCATTGCTAATAGCAAGGCAAGAGAATATGATACTAGTGACATATGTACTGACACAGGTATAAAACCTTAGAGTTACTTAGGAATCTTCTGAATAGTCTGTCTTTCATTTCCCTAGTATACCATCATCCTTTAGACGGAAAGGTGTAGGACTTCACTGGGTAACTGGTTTTGCTTAGCTGTTTTTCTTTTTTCCTTGTTTTCTTTGTTCATTTTTTACATCTCCAGTAGAGATATCTGGAAATGGTTATAATGTAAAAGCATATAAAAAGAATAAATAAAACTTAAAGAAAAAAATAAAGAATGACTTACCTAATTTCTATCACAGGTACCATGTAAATCTGCATCAATTCTGAGACCTGTGCTTTACATTTACAAAATAGCAAGAAGTTAAGGAGAGGATTAAGAAAAAGTAAAGGGAAAAAGCATTTAACCTTGCAAAGATCAGTTAGGAGGAAAAGATTTTGATTTGGATATTCATCATAACAATTTGTTGTTACATGTGTATATTTGTTGGAATTATTGGTATAAAGATAGTATGGCTCACATGTTTTTCTTGGAGACATAAATAAAAGAAATGATGGAAGTTGATTTAATCAGGTTCATGATTTAATCAGGTTCAAAGTTAATAAGAAACATAAATGGGATTGCTGGTTATTTAATCCTGTAACCCTCATAATGAGCAGAAGCAAAAAGACTACTAACTAATCAACAAGCATTTATCATTTATCATTGTCAGGTACCATACTAAAATGTGGGGATATAAACAAAGGTAAAGAATTCCTAACTTTAGGGGATTTGTATTTTAATGGAAGAGATATGTACAAAAATAGCATAAATCCAAAATACACATATAGGATATGTATACAAGATATACATAGAGTAAATGTAAAGTTAGTAGAGGAGGTTCTAGAAGTTCAGACAACCAGGATATTAACAGTCAATAGGATAACAACTGTTGGAAATAATGAAAAGGTTGAAAATTCTTTGAAGAACTGTAAATTATGTCAAGATATAAATTTACACTTGGATACTTCAATGTGTCAGTATGAAGAAAACAGCAAAAACACTGTGGAAAATATGGCTCAGGATTAGGAAAGGACAAATGTGTACTATTCAAAAACTATACACTTATATATCATGAATACTTTCTTCCAGAAAAGAGTCAGAAGGTCCTAGACATTACAGGCACTGGAAAACATCAGAAAGTGAAATTTAGTGTCATTTAAAATAAGACAGAAAATGAAATGTTACCAAGAGAGAAATTGTTTCTGGCTTAGCTATCAGTGGACAATTAACAAATGAACTAGTTTGGGCAATGGTCAAAATCAACACCAAACTAGAAGAAAGAAATATGGAAAGACAGCATTGCAGGCAATTATAACAGCTAAAGCCTGATTAGCCTATTCAAACAAACTACTAAAGAATGGAAAATGTATAACAGAAAAAAAAGGGGGGCTTTGATTATCATACTTTCTCCAAAAGTTTAAGTTATTCAAAGGAATCAAGCCCATATTGGCTAAAATATTTCAGAAATTGTACTGAACAACAAACAGTTGAACTTCTTGAGGAATGTGACAGAACGCAAGACTCTACTTGTTCAATGGATCTTCCATGCCTACATCAAATTCATATGGGATTCCCTGATTGATGCAGAGAGATAACTTTGTTCAGCAACCCTATGATTATTAATATCTAAGACTGCATGTTCACCAGTGTTTGTTATCAACACAAAGAATGTACTTCAATAAAATTCCAAGGGAAGAGGTATACCTTGAAGAAAATCTAATCAAGTCTTCTCATGTTACCGATGGGAAAACTGAGGCCCAGAGTGGCAAAGCAATTTGCTTAAGGTCACACAGGTAGTATATAGGAGTGCTGGAAGCCAAAACTAGATTTTCTAGCTCCAAATACAGGGTACAACATCATGCCATTTCTTGAGGTGGGAGAAGGGTATTTTGTAGTACTCTGAATCTTGCTGCTCTTATTACAATATTGCCCAAATAAGAGGCAATTGGACTAGAGTATTACTGAGGTCCCTTCCAGCTCTAAAAGTACAATGTTGGAGCCATTCAAAAGAGATTGACTTAGGGGCAGCTAGGTGGTGTAGCAGAGAGAACACCAGCCTTGAAGTAAGGAGGACTTGAGTTCAAATCACTTCAGACACTTAACACTTCCTAGCTGTGTGACCCTGGGGCAAGTCACTTAACCCCAATTGCCTCAGCTTAAAAAAAAAAATTTTTTTTGTTCATATATAGGAACAAAAAAGAAGATGAATTCATCCAGACTGCATCATGCAGCTGGACTGGCCACTCGTCTTGGACAAGAATTCAAGTTAGAGCTCCAAATCACTATTGATCAGAGAAATGTAAATTAAGACAACTCTGAGGTACCACTACACACCTGTCAGATTGGCTAAAATGACAGGAAATGATAACGACAGGTGTTGGAGGGGATGTGGGAAAGCTGGGACACTGATACATTATTGATGGAACTGTGAACGGATCCAACCATTCTGGAGAGCAATTTGGAGCTATGCTCAAAAAGTTGTCAAACTGTGCATCCCCTTTGACCCAGCAGTGTTTCTATTGGGCTTATATCCCAAAGAGATCTTAAAGGAAGGAAAGGGCCCGACGTGCAAGAATGTTTGTGGCAGCCCTTTTTGTAGTGGCTAGAAACTGGAAATTGAAAGGATGCCCATCAATTGGAGAATGGCTGAATAAATTATAGTATATGAATGTTACGGAATGTTATTGTTCTGTAAGAAACGACCAGCAGGATGATTTCAGAGAGGCCTGGAGAGACTTGCATGAACTGATGCTGAGTGAAATGAGCAGAACCAGGAGATCATTATACATGGCAACAACAATACTATATGATGATCAATTCTGATGGACATGGCTCTCTTCAACAATGAAATGTTTCAAACCACCTCCAATTGTTCAGTGAAGAGAGCCATATACACCCAGAGAGAGGGATGTGAAATGTGGACCACAACATAACATTTTCATGCTCTCTATTGAGGTTTGCTTGCATTGTATTTCCTTTATCGGATTATTCTTTCTTGTAGATACGATTTCTCCTGCACAAAAAATGATGCAATAACTATACATATATTCGATTTCTTAAGTATTCTAACATAATTAACATGTAGCGGATATCCTGCCATCTAGGGGAGGAGTGGGGAGTAGGGGGGAAAAATTTGTAACAGAAAGCTTTGTAAGGGTCAATGTTTAGGAATTACCCATACATATGTTTTGCAAATAAAAAGTTTTAATTAATAAAAATTAAAAAAAAAAAGAATTCAAGTTAGAAACAATAAACTGAGCCCAGAATGAAACAGCAAGAAGAGGATAAGTCTGGATTGCCTCTGAGAAACTGTGCAATGTTTTCAATGACTCCAAGCTGATCTATGTTAAAAAATTAAATTAAATTATTTTTCAAAAAATCACATAACCATCTTTTTCACATCAATATTCTTCTGATTAGACTATAGAACCGCAAGTCTTAGAACATGACTATCTCAAAAAAAATCAGAATTGTTGGAGGTGACTCAAAGAACAATGGTGATACACACTGCAGGGATATACAGGATACAGCATATCACTCACTACACATGGTTTGAGCACAAGAATTGGCATGAAAGATGTCCAGGAAATGTATAATTGGGGAAAAAAAAAAGTAGATTGGAAAATAAGCAAGTAATAACAGATGAATATACCAAGTACTGCTCTGGTTCCCATATAATGCTTTAAAATCTAAAAGGAAATCCTCCATGGAGGATTCCTCCTATGATGGATTCATAGGCTGGCATAGATACTTTGTGATCTATGTAACTGGAAAAAAGACCCACATTCCTGAAAACATGAATTCTTTTAGGTATAAGGAATATTTTCATAGAGAGATATAAGAGAGATTCAATAATTACATAAGACTAGGTGACAAAGTACAAAGATTTTAGTTCTTGTGAAAAGTCTGATATGGAAAAAACTCATAATAATTTGCCAAACACTTTAATATATTTCTTCACATTAATAATAAAAAAAACTGGGGCAGCTAGGTGGCTCAGTGGTTAGAGAACCAGCCCTGAAGTCAGGAGGACCTGAGTTCAAATCTGGTCTCAGACACTTAATAGCTGTGTGACCCTGGGCAAGTCACTTAACCCCAATTGCCTCAGCAAAAAGCAAAAAACAAAACAAAACAAAACAAAAAAAAAAAAAACAGAAACTTTGACAGTAATTATTTTGAAAGTTGCAATTTCTGGGCAAGGAGATAATATGAAAGAATGAGAATTAAAGGGTAAAAAAGAATGGACAATTTCTAGTATGAAAATGTAAGAGATATATCTTATGGCTCTCAAACTTCAGAAGGAAAACTTATGCAACTTGGGTAAATAATAAATGTTGCTACATACCTTTGCAATGGATCTAAATATGCTTATTTTGATCTTTTATGAGAGTTATAAGGAGATAGTATTATGAGCAGAGACTCTAAATATTTCAATATAAATGGGAAAAGTTTTGTATTTATTATTAATGCATGCTTCTTACCAGCTCCATGAAAAAAAGGGGGTTAAAATCACATGAATTATTCCAATAGCACTTTCTTTTGCTTTAATTTTATTTTCTACCAAGTATGGCATGATACCAAGTAAACTGAAAATACCTGAAATTGACAACAGTGTGATCACTGAAATCAAGATTTTTCTATTTTGATTTCAATTTCTCTTCTTTCCTCTTTTCTGAGATTTGAAAAAGAATTTTTTTAAAAAAAATTCCATAGTCTACATTAACCCTTCATCTCTAGGGAAAGTTTAAATTTGGATCAAAAGTATATTTCCATTGTTGCCTTATGTTAGTACCATACATCCTCTGAACTGTCTACTTTGACATGATGTAGAGTCTGTCTGAATTGGATTCACATGTGGTGGTGCAGAAACATCTTCTAAAACATCTGCTTACATTATGTCTGGTTTTTAACAATTATCAGTCCTTTTGTTTCCCTGGAATAATTAGTTCCTAATTATATTACTCCACCATAACATCTCTCACATTTGTACCTTCCTTTCCATTCCTGCTGCCACCAGCCTTAACCCTTCACATATTGACTAGATTATTTTATGAGAATAGCCTCCTATCTAGTTATCATTTTTTCCCTGCTTCATGCTCTGTCTCTCTACCCAAAACTAAGTGAGAGCTAGATTATTATTCCTAAATGCTTCCTTTGCACATATTGCCTCTTTACCTTCTCAAAACTAACTTTTTCTATGATTACCTGCAGAATAAAATCCAAACATCTTTAATTTGGGACTTTACAGCAATTTACTCCTGTTCTTAATTGTTATTTCTCTAATTTGAGTCCTATATAAAAGCCATTCATTTGCCATCTTCCCATCTCCCCTTCACATACCTCTTTCCACATAGTGACCTCTCCCACTTTAAAAAAAAAGAAAAAAAAAAGGAGTGGGGGTTTTCCCTTTCTTTCTTCTTTCCAAAACTTACAGAAAAAATCAAGTCATAAAGAAATTATGATTGGAATTTATCAAAAAACAATTCTATGAAAATGTAGTAAACATTTAAATCCCATCTCCTCTATAATTCTTTATGAGTACATGATTCCCTCTTTGTTCCTTTCCTATGTACTTTTTAATTTATTAAGCAAAGATAAAAACAAAAGGTAAAACATGATACGAATAAAAATAAATTCCTAACATGAATCAAATATCCCTAGCATTAAATTCAACTGTCACTACATTCTGCCATAGAAACCTTTGCTTTTTTTATGTTTTTTTTTTTTCTCACTCACTTGTGGTCTTAGGGCTTTTTCATCATTCTTTCCTCTGTTCCAGCCACATTTTAAAGACTGCTTGTCATTTCTTTGTATTCACTTTGAACATAATTTTCATTCATTCATCATCATAGATCTTTTCCCAGTAAAATATACATTTTTTACCTTGAACACCAGTTAGAGATTGCAGACACTATTTTCAGGGCCATTTGTGTTTCTAGTTCTAGTTCATGATTCTCATTCTACCAAAAATCTTTGCTATTAAAAGCCATTCCCACCCTGTATACCACACCTCAAAGTGAATTCTTTTAGCTGAACCCTGGGATGGTATAAATGAAGTTCAGAGAGAAACACTGATGTGGGAAACAGTAATTTGTAGTACTCAAAGGAAACACATATTACCTCTGCACTATTTATTCTAAAAGATAAGGCATATGGTCAGTGTCCAATTATCTTAAAGAATAATTCCCTTTTAGTCATTTAGGAGAAAAAAAGAGTACTGATTCACTAAGAGTAAATGGGGGGTTGGGGAGTAGAAGGTAGAGGGAATAAGTATAAACCCACTAAAAAAGCAGGTGGGAGTCTGTTTTCTGACCTGCATGGGATTAATCTTCACAGAACGTTCAAAGCACTCCACACATTCTTTAAACTCTTTGTGGCGAAGATGAAGGAGCCCCTTGGAACGCTGAGCACGAGCACTCCGATGGCTGGACAGCTCCCAGGCCTTGTCATAGTAATGGTGGTCTCGAAGCACATCCCCAAGTAAACAATATAAAGATGGTGTTTCTTTCTTCTCTAATTCTTGTCTTAAGATTTCTTCTGCCTGACAGTAACAGAAATAATTCAATTCCTTAATAAAGAAAACCAATGGCTAATCTAAAGCATGCAAGACATTACTCAATCACAGAGGAATTCCTTATGTTCCCAAACATTTATTGTTTTCTTAAGAATACCTATCCAACTGAATAAAACATTCTTGGACACAGACTGAATTAGAGATGAACAATGGAAATGAACTAACCTTACAAGTATACTTAAGGTTAAGCAACAAAGAAGAAATAAGTCAATTCCCTTGTTTCTTTTACCTGCTTTGATCATAAGTTGTAATTTCAAAAATGCATCTTCACAGCCAGATTGAAGAGATGTGTGAAATACATACTTTATTGCTAACCTATCATAGAGGGAACCGCATAGATGAGCTATGTACAAGGCAGCAAGGTACTGCAGAGTGCTGAACCTTAAGTCAGGAAGAAATGAGTTCAAATCTAGCCTCAGACACTTATCTATGTGTCACTTAACTTGTTTGCCTCAGTTTCCTCAACTATAAAATGGGAATAATAATAACACCTACTTTGAAAGGTTGATGTGAAGTTCAAATGAGATAACATATGTAACATTCTTAGCATAACACCTGGCACATACTAAGTACTATATAAATGCTAGCTATTGTTGTTAAATTTTAACTGCAACTGAACAGGATTTTTCTCTAGATCATTTTTACCACCACCAAATAGTCCTCCAGCCTCTGCTGGAACATTTCCAGTAAAGGCACAAAAAAAAATAATAATAAAAAATAATAAACAGCTTACACTTTTAGGGTAAAGTTAGAGTTTGCCTACAACACTACATTGAGGTAGTTAGAATAAGCTTGTCCCACTACTGGAAGTCTTCAGGGAGAGGACAGAAACCTCCCTGTCAGGATAGTTGGTATGTGATGGAAGGAGAAATTCTAAAATTCCTTGAATAGAACAATGGATCCTTTTGATACTATTATAAACCATGGCATGTGATGTGATTGATAAATGATATATGATATATATTACATGATGTAAATGTATTTTGAATATTTATAGATTGTTATTTATGTATTTATTTTGAGATAATTTGCATTATAATATGTTTATACTTTTCTATATTTAATATTTATATATTTATTTGGAGATATATATTTTATAAATGCATACACACAATGCACAAATAGATCATCTTAAAAGGAATTCTATTCAACAAACATTTATTAAGCACATACTACTTGCAAAACATGACAAAAATGAATCACTCCTTGCCCACCCTCTCTCCCCCCCAAAGAGTTACATTCTGTTGAGTTGATACAACATAAATATGCCTAAGTAAATAAAGAATAACTGGAGAGGGACCAAATATTAATAACTGAGACTAGCAGGAAAGTCTTTATGGGGGCAGGAAGCACCTGATAAAAGCCTTGAAAAAAGATAAGGATTCAAAGGGGCAAAAAGGTGGAGTAATTTCATTACAAATATGTAAGGACAGTTTGTAAGAATACACAAAGGAACCTGAAGAGAGATCTATCTTTATTATGCTTATGTAGCACTTTGTTGGTATGGTCTTGTATGTTGTAGTATAATGTTGTTCTAAGTTATATTATGTCTCATTTCTAATTTATCACTTTCCTAATTCCTGCCACCATTATGGACTCTTGCTGTCTAGTGCCAGCTAAGTGTTATGGGCCACAGCAACTCTTTCAAATCAGTTTTATTTACCTTCATTGAAAAGTATTATTTTGTGTTTGTGGCAGCCCTTTTTGTAGTGGAAAGAAACTGGAAACTGAATGGATGCCCATCAATTGGAGAGTGGCTGAATAAATTATGTTATATGAATGTTACAGAATATTATTGCTCGGTAAGAAACGACCAGCAGGATGATTTCAGGGAAGCCTGGAGAGACTTGCATGAACTGATGCTGAGTGAAGTGAGCAGAACCAGGAGATCATAATACATGGCAACAAGACTATATGATGATCAATTTTGATGGACATGATTCTCTTCAACAATGAGGTGATTCAAACCAGTTCCTATTGTTCAGCAATGAAGAAAGCCATATACATCCAGAGAGAGGCTTGTGGGAACTTAGTGTGGACCACAACATTTTAATGCTTTCTGTGAATATTTCCATGCATTTTGTTTTCCTTCTTAGATTGTTTTGTTTTTCCTCTTTCTAGATCTGATTTTTCTTGTGCAGTAAGATAACTGTATAGATATGTATATATATATTGGATTTGTCATATAATTTAACATATGTAACATGTATTAGACTATATGTCATCTACAGGTAAGGGTGGGGGTGGGGGGAAGGAGGGGAAAAATTTGGAACAAAAAAAATTTTTTTTTGGCAAAGGTCAATGTAGAAAAATAACTCATATGTTCTGTAAATAAAAAGCTTTAATTAAGAAAAAAAGTATTATTTTGTGAAAGAGTTGGAAATCCCCCCCCCCAATTCTATGATTCTATGGATTAAATTTTCAGTATTAATCTCTATAGGGGCCTAGATATCAGAACCTGTTCTGGCTAAAAAAAAAAAAAAAAAAAAGCTGTCTTCTATTATTTGAGACGATTCACTCTATATTAGGAAAACAGTCTACTTGTATAAAAGGACAGATTCTGGCTTCATAAGGGCCAAGTTGTGTGTGTATGTGTGTTTTTGTTTTGTTTTGTTTTTTGCTGAGGCAATTGGGGTTAAGTGACTTGCCGAGGGTCATACAGCTAGGAAGTGTTAAAGTGTCTGAGACCAGATTTGAACTCAGGTCCTCCTGACTTCAGTGCTGGTACTCTATCCACTATACCACCTAGCTGTCCCCAAAGTTGTTTTTTTCAAAGAATCTTTCTGGCTAAAGAGATGATTTCATTTATTTCTAGAGAACAGAACTATGTTCTGTCAACCAATAAGTTGTTGGAAACCACCACTTTGCTATTGTGACATATTACATGCCTCAATGTTAAGCAGTCTTATTCACTTAAAAAAAAGCAACAGAATGGGAATTGGTATGACTATAGAGAATAATTTAATGGGATTTTGCACAACTAATTTAGCTGGTGAGATGCTTGTAAGAACCTGAAATTCAGATTTTCCCTTGCTCTGTTCAAGGCATCCTGTAGGATTGAATGTAGGCATATATATAGACAAACATATTAATTATATTTTGAAAACATTATACAGAAATTTCATGGGTATGAAGTTCCTGAGAATCCTTTCTAGTGCTTGAACCTCTTATTATTTGCAGGACTAGAAGCTGCATTTCTCTTGGGAAAGAGCCTTAATACTGGCATTATGTATAATGGATAAGAAAATCATGAAAAGAAATATCATTTTCCCCATACCAGAAAGTAATGTATTTTCTGGGTATTTCCTGCTTGCTTCCACAATTCAGCTGTATCTCTGATTCTATTCCTGTTTTAAATGGTTTTTAGGCTAGCCTATATAATTTCCTACCAGATACATATTACTTCCTCCAAATCTTTGCCATTTCTTCTCTAATTACTTCCTTCCTCTTTATGCTTTTGCAGGTGTGATCCTTTCTGGATCACAACAGACTATCTCTTCTTGGTAGTCTTGTTGGCCTATTCAGCAATCTTCAATAAACTTCACGGGGTGAAAATTTAAAAAAAAAAAGTATTATTTTGAAAACCTGAGAATGTTAGGATACAGATAAGAAGGAAAGAAGGAAGAAGGGAAGGTGAGAGGGAGGGAGGGAAGAAGGGAGAAGGGAGACAGGAAAGGAAGGAGGGAGGAAAGAAGAGAGGAAGGAAAAGGAAGGGAGGGAGAGAGGGAGAAAGAAATGAAAATAAAATAATAGTGTCATCCTAATAAAAGCCTTTCCAAAAACCAGTGCCTCCTCTTTCAAACATGTATTAAATCTGACCACACTGTGAAGCCTTCCTAACTCCTACCCCACTTGACTCATTTTGAGAAGTAAAGGCAAAAATGTAATCATAGGTTTAGATACAGATTTTTAAAGTTAACTTGCCCAAGAAGGTTTTGACATGTCAATAACTTAGGGCCAACTCACGATCCAAACCCATATTACCTGCCCCAATGCACTTCTCCCCTACAATCCAACACACTCTCCTCTTTGAAAACCCATTACCCACAAAAGGGTAGCATGATCCCAGAGTCTCATGGTGGCAAGGGCCAAACCAGGAGTCATTTTAACTCTCAGCTGGGCTACACACCAGAATTAGAACATATAGTACCTGCCCCTCCAGAGGCTTACCCTTTATTCATAGAAAGAGAACATTTTCATATCAAAAATTAATCTAGGAAATTTTCATAGTTTCAAATTATCTCATATCACAACCCACATTTTCTCCTTGACTATTTTACTTTGCTGGGATATAAGGGAGGAGAAGCAATAAATGACATGCTAAGATGAGGAAGTACTATTGATGTTATGCAGCTATATGCTATTAACCAATGCTTATTCCAGGTATTACACTCTCTGTCAGACAAGCTGTGGGATATTTAGAATATTGAACTTGGGGAGGGTGGGAAGAGAGTGGAGGGAGGGAACTGATAGGCAAAAAAGCACAAGAAGTCCCCTCCTTAGGGTAAAATGTCCTATTTTTAATTTTTTTCAATGTTCCTAAACCCAAATTTACGTTTTGCATAAATTAATTTGTTCTTCAAATACTGACACCTTTCTCTCTCCTACAAAAAGAATATTTCCCAAGAGCAGAATTTACATGCACTATGTTTCCTTAATTCCCTAATCACATTTCACTCCTCAGCCTATGCCATCTCCTTTCTAAAAAGTTTTCTTCTCTCTTCTTATGCATTCATTTTCAATTAGCAGTCTTTACAGAGCACATCTTTTATAATCCAGTGTTCTTCCTTTATTGGGAATATTACCCAAAAATGTGCCTTTTGTATTGGCTGAATGCACTAATAGCATCAAGAGCTATGCTGAGCTTCTGCCAAATCTCAGTTGTGGGTGGCAAGATATCTTCAAGGCATGCAAAAAATTATCACTCCTAACTGTAGGCTACCACATGAGCAATGAACAAACAGAAAAGTATATTTTTGAGTTTGCAAGAGGTTATTCAGGTAATACACTATTCAACAAAGTAAAAAAGCTGAATAAAACATGCAAAAAATTTAATAAAGAACTCTGGCAGTCTCTGGAGCACATCTGAAGAAAATTTATCAGGCTTCTCAGCCCTTGAAGTATTGCTACCACCCCAAAATGGACTGTTTTTGCAATATATTTGTTGCAATTTGTCCCAACTCTAGTTTTTGTTCTTGGTTCACTTTTAAGGAAATGATTAAACCCTGATGATGGATCTCAATATAAAATTAAGTACATTAAAAGCCTCAAGGAGGACCTACAGACACCAGTGGAAAATACACAGAGATTGGACTAAAATATGACTAAGAGAATCTTATTCAATATTTGGCAAGATCTATGATTTCACTGGTGTGGTTACTCCCTCCAACAAAAAGCACAGAGCCATCTCATTTCATAAGTTTGCTTTGAAGCTTAGACCCAGAGGAAAAAAAAAAAGACAAAACATCTCTTTTCTCTAAAGAGAAAGGAGTTTCCACAGGTTGGAACAACTGCATAAATGACAGTCAGACTCCACTGATGTGCTGGTTACTTTTGCTGAACTGCTTTTACCCCTTTTTTTATTCCTGGTGACAAAGTTCAATGGGTAGGGAAGGGAAAGGGCCATATCTTAAAATGAAGGTGATATAAAAACATAAGGTATCAATAAATATTTAATAAAAAACATGCTGAGTAAAAAATTCATCAGTGGGGTAGCAAACCTTTTGGTGAGCTCTTTGTACTTAACTATGCTATTCTTCTGATGATAACCATATGGTCCATTGTCAGGTTTCATTGTCAGGTTTCTACCACAGAATCACAAAATCATTGATTTAGGGTTCTGGAAGAGACTTGAGAGGTCATCTCTTCACAGAATAGATGCAGAACCAAAACTCAGAGAGAGAAAGTAATTTGTTGAAGGTTAAGCCAGACAGAAAAAGTAATTTGTTGAAGGTTAATACAGGTAATAAATGGTAGAATCAAAAGTTGAATCTAGGACCCCTGACTCCAGATGCAGAATTCACCACTTTACCACACTGCTTGACAGGAGCTCCTGGAACTTGTATTCCACTGTTATATAATTCAGAAACCCAGGTTTACATGCATACAACAAAAAAGCACCAAATTAGAATGTAGTAGAGGCTGCTGCTTACTAATTTCTTCAAAGATATATCATCTTCTTGGGGAAATGAGTCCTTGGCACTCCCTTATTCTATTAGGACAGAAAAGGATGGCAGGAAACCACTACAATCTTTCTGATATTGCTTAAGGACCAAAAAGGCAAGCAAAATGGGAAACAATGACTTGGTTGAAATCTTTCCCAAGGAGATGGGGTGGACACAATAGTTTCTTTGAGAGAAAAAAAAATCTTGGTAAAGATCTTGATAACTAACTGGAGTTTCTCAAAATAATAATTAAAAAAAATTTAGCTGTCCTTATCAACAGATACAAAAAAAATGATTATGTAGCTGGATGACCAGAGGTGAACCAAGATTAGGACTACAAGAATGAAATGAAATTCTTGGCAAGAAGCAAGGTCCAAAATACATCTAATGACTCTTACATGAAGAAGTGGAAGACTATGGGCACAGAATGTTGCATGGGCTGTCAGATGAGATCTCTATGTCAGTTTTGTTTAATTGTTTTTCCTTGTTACATTACAAGGAGAAATTCACTGAGAGCATAGAAAAGGCAGTGGAGAATATCTTAAAATTAATAATACAAACATACCAATAAAGTTTATTTCTGGGTTTTTTTGGTTTTTGTTTTTAAGGAGGCTAGATTTAAGCAATGGCAGTTTTAGGATTAGTTTTATTTTGAATACAATTGAGTATGAAGAACACAACAGATGCCTTACAGATCTCTGAGATGGGAAGAAAGTCCTTCAAAACTATAGTTAAAATTGCCCTGCCCACAAATAAATAGGTCATAACTTTAAGGAAGCAGGAAGAAGCCTAGCTTATTTTAAGAGAAGGAAACAGAGTCTGCTGGCCAGATGTAAAGATGATTGGCCCACAAAGTCAATGCCAAAGGAAGAAAAAAAATTGTTGGTGTTGTCTGATCTTAAGATTTCTAGGTGAAAACAAAACTGTTCTCACAGCTAGAAGACAGAACTAAAGCTCTATTAAGGGATGATTTCTTGATTGATGTAGAATTAGACATGTGACTTGAAGATGAAGTTGGGAAAGAAGGATAAACAGAAATAGCTTTTTCTCTGGGCTATTCTAATGAGCAAAGAAAGTGTGTCCCTGAACTTCTAGTTTGATAACTATTCCAGTCTTAATGACTACTACTAGAGAAAGAGTCTTAAGAGAAAGTGCTAGAAAAGTAAGGATCACATTAATGATTCCAGGATAAGAAGGCTTGATAGTCCTTGTAAGGAATGAGAAATTGAAGATTTTTTTGTAAGTGAAAGAGTTCCCTGCCCTGGGCTACATATAAAAAGAAATTGTCAAACCTTAAGATAAGATGGTACAAAGATGATGTATACCTGAGGACATTATCATCTACTCTGGCTTTAACAGCTCTAGCATCCTCTAACACAATAGACTATGAATTATTTCTACTTATAGGGAGAGAACTTTCTGACCACCTCTTTGGCCTTAGAATGTCAACAAGAGGGCAGAGATGAAGTTCTCAGTCTGAACAATGAAAATTTAAAACACAGAACAGAGAATCAAAAATTTTAGAGCTGCAAGGGAACTTAGGGAACTTAGAAGTCATGTACTCTTTCCCCACTTGATTATAGTATTGAAAACTGAGGCCTTGGAGTGATATTACTACTTAAGGTCACAATTAAAAGGTAGGAGAAACAGTAGGTGTGGATCTTGAAACTACAAGGTTCTGTCTATTCCATCACTTTAACCACTTATGCCAGAATGGAACATCTCTTAATTTGGAGGTAAAATATTTCAGTGGAGAGACCACTAGTTCTAGAGTTCCAGAAGCTAGATTCAATTCCTGGCTCTGCTACTTCCTACCTATGACATTAGGTACTCTCTTCCCTAAGGCTTGCTTTTCTTCTCTATAAAATGAGTTTTACTATATGACTTCTGAGGTCCTTTCCAGATACAAATCTGTAATATACCTAACACTAGCATTTTGATGGAGAAAGAGGGAAATCTCAGAACCTGAGACTGTCACTGACAACTTCTATAACCCTGGTCAGTCATTGGACATCTCTGGGTCAAAGATTCCTCTTCAATCCTGCCATAGCCACTTCATTGGTTTTCCTGTGTCTAACCTTACTTACCCCTTTTCTAATCTATCGTGCACCTGTCAAACTAATTTTCCTAAAGGACAGATCTTCCAGTTTAATTTGAAAGGACTATGAATATTTTGACTGTGGTAAGACTATAGCAGTCTCCGTCCACTTCAATATAATTTAATTCAATTTAACATTTAAATCCTAAAGGATGTCTTTTATGTCACTGTTTTGCTTGAGAAACTTTAGAGTGACCTCTTGACTCTCGGATAAAATAGAAACACCTTTGTTGATATCTAAAGCTCTTCACAGTCTGGTTCCAGTCTATTTTTTTCTTGCTTATTTAACATTTCTCTTCTTTGGACCCAGACAAATGAGTCTATTTGAAGGTTACTCACTCAAACACTCCATCTCCAGTCACTGTGCTTCTGCATTGGCCATTCATTTTGCCTAAAATGCACTCACTCCTCACTTCTGCTGCTCCAAATCCCTAGGTAGGTCCCTTCTAAGTTGAGCTGAAGCGTCACCTCCTATAAGAAACCACACCTGATCCCTCTAGTTGTTAGTAGCTTCCCCCTGCCTTCAAAATTACTTTGCGTTACTTTATACATATTTTGTCTTGACTCAATTCCTAAAAATGTTTCCCTCCCTGCCACAGTGAAATGTAAGTTCCTTGAGGGTAAGGACTGAATAAAAAAAAAAAAAAAAAAGACAAAAGTTACTGCATCCCCATCAGAGGAGACAATAATAGCTTGATGCATGAAATGAGGATGAATTGTGATTGTTGAGGCTCAGTCTGCCCATTGAGACAGAGTGTGTTGTAGAAAGCTGCTCCCTTAGAAGAATACTGGACCAAGAAGAGTGTAGTTTTGCAGAGTTTTTCCACCTTTGGCAACTGCTATTTCCAGGAGATACTGCTGTATGGTCATGGATCATTCAATGAATACTGAGTTGCAGTACAAGAGACTTGCTACATGCTGGCAACCTCTGATAAGGGAAATCACTAATTGATGCCTCAGTGTCAGTTCTCTATGACCTAAATAAACAGAGGGAAACACATGGGTGTCCTCTTGCTTGTTGATATAGACAGAGAAGAGGAAACACTAGAAGCCATATGTAGATGTCCCTAACATAAACAGAGAGCCAGTAAGTCACTAGATCAGGGACACCCCAATGAAGCTAAAAGCTTTGGAAAGACTCCAAGCCATGAGAGAACAGTTCTCTCTTCTAACAGCTGCCAGACACAATCCTTTCATCTTTGGAAAGAAAGAGACAGGCTCTTCCTGGGCTGAATTCTTGCTGTATGAGCAACTACTGAGAGGTGAAAAGTGCAAAAGGCCCCTTCACTTCACCCCACACAGTCACTCGCAATCACAGCTCTTTTGGTTTAGTAGTTCCTAGCACTAATCTTTGCCACAGTATGTGAAATGTCCATTCACAGCACTCTATATTAGGTGCCTTCAGGAATTTGCTCTGGCCTGGTTTTAAGAAGACAAATGGCCAACATGAGTATCCCAATATCCAAAATATATTCAAATAATTAGAAATACTGTTTTAGACAGCCTGTTCAATTGATCAGCTAACTAATTCCTGTTTCTGCATGATGAAGTAATATAGTATTTCCCATTTGGGGCCCATTTTTCCCCACTTGAAGGAAATGCAATTAGTTTAAATTTACTGATTTAATTCATGTTTTAAAAACTATTAAGCAGTGACCATCATGAAAAAGAAATTTCCCCCAATGCTTTCAGCACTCACAGTCTTAGATTCTTAACTCTGATTGCTCATTTTTATTCCATGAGGAGAGAAAAGATTTGAAGAGAGAATATCACAATCTCCAATATGTTATCTTCTCACAACAAGGACTAGGGAGATGTTTCACTCCTTGTCATTCAATTTTTGGTAAGCACTAGCAGATGGGCATGAAGATGATACCTCCAAAATCACATGAAGAAACAATTAGTAAAACAAACAAAAATTAAAACAAAACCAAAAAGAAAAAGTCCAAATAAAAACCTATGTATAAATCTTCTTTATGGAGCCTTTTAAAAACTAGCTACCTTTATCTATATAGCATATATCTTACAGCAAGAATCTTCCCCTAATTTAGAAATACACACTTACCTTTTGGAGTAGGGCCAAATTTATTCTACAAAATGAGAGGAAAATTAGTTTTGTGAGTCAAATGAGTTCAAGGGAATACTGATGGAAAATGAGAAACAGTTCTGACACCTACTTTGTCAGTCTGTATTCAAACACGTGATGACCCCCTTCTATTGAAGGGCCTGACTAAAAGAAATTGAGAGAAATTTAAAAAGTGGGCAGGTGCTCATACAAATATCTCAAGATCACAAAAATTGTGCTTCTCTGAATCTTCCATTTAAAAGAATATTATTCCATTAACCAGAATAAAAATTTCACAAAACCCAGGATTCAATCAAAATGTAGCATCAACTAATGGATAAGATTTGCTCAATGATAACGGGGTGCCATTTTAGGAATAAAACATGTGCTAACCTCTTAGGGCAGAAGAAATACTGCATATTGGATAGAAAGCCGTAATTGAAGGCAACAAAGTTTGAATTCCATTTCTTGATACATATTGGTTGTGTGGCTTTGGGCAATTCACTTAACTAACTGTTCTGGGCAATTCTCTCCAACTATAAATTGCAGTGTAGTTGCAGACCATCATTGGTACAGGAAGTTTCTTCACTCTGAGGTTCCTTGTATCAATGAAATGATCAACTGATTTTCTGGTTTTTCCCAAGAAAAAACTTTAGGCTACATTTAAACTTCTCTGTAAATGTAATATAACAAAAAATGGGTGACATAAGTATTTGTGTTTGATAAATCTTGAAAGAAATACAAAAGAGCTAAATGATATCTGATGTATTGCTGTAATTCACAAAAGATGCACCATAATAAGCCATAGCAAATCTCACCCTCTCAACTGATCTTTCCACATATTTCACCAAAAAAAAATTGAGACCATTCATAGACAGTTCCCTTTCCTCTCCTGTTTCTCATCTCACATCTTCATTACAGAAAATGCCTCCTATCACTACCTCCACCTTCACTCCATCTCACATGAGAGAGTTCTTCTCCTTGCCAAGGCAAACTTGTCTACATACACAAGTGATCCCATTCTATCCCACCTTTTCCAAAAGATTGCTTCCTCTGTCATCTCTGCTCTCACTAATCTTCCATCTCTCCCTATTGACTGCATATTCTCCTCCTTATGTTTCTTCTATGTTTTTGTGACTCTGGTCACTCTTTAGTCTCCTTTTCTCAATCTTCATTCAAGTCATGCCCACTAACCATAGGTATCTATAGGGCTCTGTCCTGGTCCCTATTCTCTTCTCATTCTACATATCTCACTCACTATATATTATTTCATTCTATATACTTCTCACTTAGTGATCTCATCTGCTCCCATGGTTTCAATTATCAACTCTATACTGCTGCTTCTCAAGTCTACTTAACCTGCAGATCTCCAATGGCTTTAAATGGATGTCCCAGAACATCTCAAACAAACTCAACATGTACAAAACTAAACTTATCTTTCCCCACAAACCCTCCATTCTTTTTAACTTTCCTATTATTGTTGAGGGTGCCTCTGAAGCAGTCATGCTCACAATACCTTACACTCTCAAATGCCCCTATCCAACTAGTTACCAAGGCTTGTATATTTTACTTTTATAACATCTTTCATATATACCCTCTTCTCTCCTGATACTGCTACCATTCTGGTGCAGGACCTCATAACTTCAGGTCTAGACTATCACAATAGTCTGCTGGTCAGTCTCTCTGCCTCAAATCTCTCCCCTTTACATTCCACCTTCCACTCAGTTTTCAATGTGATCTTCCTAATGTTCAGATCTGACCATATTACCCCCTCTCACAACCTCTATATACACCCCTTTCTGTCTCTCTGTATGTCTCTGTCTCTGTCTCTCCCTCCCTTCTCCTCTCTCCCTCTCTGCAATTCAGTGACACTGGCTTCTTTACCATTCCTTCCATGAGACACTTCTCCAATTTGAGGCATTTTCACCAGATATCTCCCCAGTCTTTTAAGTCCCAACTAAAATTCTACCTTTGACAGAAAGTTTTTCCCAACTCTCTTAATTCTAGAACCTTCATTCCTATTTGTCCTGTATATAGATTAGTTTGAATATAGTTAGTTGTTTGTATGCTATACTTCCCACTTAACTGGGAGTTCCTTGCTCCTCTAGGGCAAGAGCTGTCTTTTACCTTTTTTCATATCCCCAGTTCTTAGGACAGTTCCTGGTACATTATAGATCTTAATAACTATTTAATGATTAACCACATATAGCTATACATTCATAAAACATATGCATTTCACACACATTAGCATAATTTACTTTTTACAGGATGGTTTTCAACATTTTAAAAAAGCAATTGGGAAGGCAGAAGAGAAAGAAAGAGGAAGGGAATGAATATCTTCCCTAAAGAAAGAGTAGGAAAATTAGATTCATTTCAATTCAACAAACATTTTTAAAGTGCTTATTATGTCAAGGAGGTATACAAAGATGAATATTCAAAATATGCTACTTCAGTTTCAAATGAATATATAGAAGGTCTAGGAAGGAATTAAATTTATATATCATATTACATATATGAAACTAATTTATATGCATATTTATTATATATATTATTTATATTATATATAAAACTATATTTCTAAGTCAATGATTCCAGATTTTTTTTTAAATTCATACTCTTACATTATTTATGTAAAATGTTAATTGAGACTTTTATAGTTAACCTTTTTTTAACTCTTGATTAACCAAGGCAAATGGTCTACTTACGGGGAAAAGGCAGTGTGGTCTAGTGGAAAAAAAAACCATCTGGTTGGAAATCCTAAGATTCCCAAGACATTGGACAAATCATTTAATCTCTCCAAAACTCAATTTCTTCATTATAAAATGAGAAGGTAGACTAGAAAGGATTATCATGTCCCTGTTTAAGAGCTAAAATTATATGAGTCTATAATACCCTAGAGTAAACTTTTAAGTCTAAATTGGCTTCACCTCATCAATACACCATTCATTTTAGTCAGCTGCCCTAAAGAAAATAAATTGGCATATCCATGTTATAGAAATGAATTTTGTTATTAAGCTAAACAAAACACACTAAATAGAATATGAATACATATCCAATTTATAAACAAGTTATTTTTCATTATCAACTATTTTAGGCCTCTTATGCTATTAACTTTCTTGCTTTCATGTACCCAAAGCCATAAGATATATGTAAATGGCTGAATAAGTGGATTTTCTCCAGATTCTCTGCTAAGACTCTTGTCTCATACTTCACTGAAAAAAATGAGACCATTCACAAATAGCTCCATTTTCTTTCCTGTTCCTCATCTTATAGATACATATATATATATATATATATATATGATAGATATCATAGATAACTTCTATCACTATCTCTACCTTCATTCCATCTCACTTAATGAGATGGTTCTTCTCCTTGCCAAGGCAAATTCTTCTATGTATATAAATAACCTAATTCTATCTCATTTTCTCCAGAAGACTGTTTTCTCTTATCATCCCTACCTAATCTTCGATAGCTCCCTGTCTATAAACTGTTTTCCTACTACCTATAAGCATGTCCATGTCTCCCTCACCCTTAAAAAAGAACTTCTTACTTGATCCACCCATCCACATTTCTTATCATCCTATATCTTCTCCTTTCTTTTGTGGATAAATTTGCTGGGAAGGCCATTTACAATAGGTACTTCCATTCCCTTTCCTCTCCATATATTCTCCACTCTTTACATTCTGTTTTCTGACTTCATTATTCAATTGAAATTACTCTCTCCAAAGCTATCAATAATCCTTTAATTGCCAAATTTCAGGGCTTTTCTTAATCCTTATCCATCTTGACTTCTCTGCAGCCTTTAACGCTGTCATTCATTCTCTTCTGCTTAATATTCTCTGCTTTTTAGGAGTTCCTAGACAATGCTCTGTCCTGGTTCTCCTCTTAGCTGTCTCAATGCTTCTGTTTTCCTCGCTAAACGTTCAGGCCAGTCAAGGACTCTGTCCTAGGACCTCTCCTCTTCTCCATCCATCTTACTTAATATGGTGATCTCAATAGTTCCCATCATTTCAATTGTCATCACTACACAGGTGGTCCTTCATATTTATCTGTCCAGTCCTAATTTCTTTCCTAATCTCTACTACTGTATTTCCAATAATCCACTAGACATCTTGAACTGGGTTTCCCATTAACATCTTAAACTCAAACATCTTAAGCTGATTTCATTCTTTTTCCCCCAAAGCTTCTCCTTTTTCTAATTTCTCTATTATTGTATGAAGTACTGCTCCCCATGCTTACAATAATCCATGCTTACAACCCAAGTGTTATCCTGAATCCTTCTCTCTCATTTTCCATCTCTAAGGTGTTGCTAGGGCCTGATATTTCTACCTTCATAAATGTCTCTCATACACGCCCCCTCTTCTCCTCTGCCATTGCCACCAGTGAGTGCAAGCCCTTATAACCTCATGTCTGGAGTAATGCAAGAGCACACTGTTTGTTCTACCTGCCTTAAGTTTCTCTCCACTCCAATCCATGCTCCAGCTGTTGAAGTGATCTTCTTAAAATCCAGCTTTGACCTTGTCAGTCCTCTATTCAATCAATTTCAGTGGTTCCCTATTGTCTCCAGGATCAAATCTTGTTTGTCTTTTTTTAAAGCCCTTCATAATCAGGTCCTTTCCTACCCTTCCAGATTTCTTGTCCCTTACTCCCCATTCCTTAATGCAGTGACACCAGCCTCCTTGTTTCCCACATATGACATTCCATCTCTCAACTTGGTACATTTTCATGCCTGGAACTCTCTTCCTCCTCATTCCCAACTCCTAGCTTTCTTAGCTTCCTTCAAGTCTCAGCTAAAGCCCCATCTTCTACAAAAACCATTTTCTAGTTTTCTTCCCTTTGCTATCTCCGATTTATCCTGTCAATATATGATTTGTATACTGTTGCTTCTCTGTTCTCCTCAATATATGATTTGTATATTGCAGTAAGCTCTTTTAAGAGCAGGGGCTGGCTTTTGCTTTTCTTTGTTTCCCTAGCACTTAGCACAGTGCCTGGCATAAGATAAGAGCTTAGTAAATGCTAGATGATTTACTTTCTTATACTATGTTTTCTATATTTACAAATCATATTTTATCTACTTTACATTTCAATTAACAATGGCATTTGATTTCAATATGTTCACTTATTTAGTTATATTTTTATACCCACTGATATTCTTTTAAGTTATGTTCATTTGGTCAGAGGAAGAACCAACAACACTAGCAACAAATAGAAATATTGCAATATTTTCCTTATTACACAACATAAGGGTGGAATCCAATATGCATTACATATTTGACAGTTTGTCCTCCCCAAGGGAGACTGTCACACCCTTTGGTCCGTCCTGAATAGGGTTTGCCAGCTGTTCTCCCTCTTAGTTACCTCCCTTTTCTGTCTCACAGCTGACTACACAGCAAGGAACCTAGAGACATCAAGAAGGAATTTTCTAATTTTCTGCTTTAAATTTTCTGCAAACATTTGAAGTTTCTGTTTCCTGATTTATATAAAACTGATGGAAGAACAGTTAGAAAGGAAAACAAAATAAAATGTAACAGGTTCTAATTGCTCATTGTTCTTTCTGAAACCTATTATATACATACAAAATGAATGGAATGAAGCAGGAACATCAAATGGAAAAAAAGATCTGGAAGAGCATTTTAAATAAAGCACTTTGTGATAGCCAATTAGGAAGAACTTAAACAGATATACTAGAGTGAAAAAAACAAATTCTTTAAAAGATACATAATAACTTCAGTGTCATATCAGTATAGATGATTTTGTCACATACCTTCCCATGATGTCCAGCTCGCTCATGACAAATGACAACATCTTCCCACATTTCTAGTTTCTCAAAGATCTGAAGGGCTGAACTAGTGCATCCCAATTCAAAAAGCAAAGTTGCAAGCTGGCGCTAGGAAAAGCAAATTAACCTAAGTTAACATTTCTTAATACAGACAGGAAGACATATACATGGAATGCCATGCATGGAATATTAAATATATTTGGAATAAAAAGTGCATGCGCACACACACACCAACACACATAGAAGCTTTAAACTGCACTAAGATTTTTTTGGACATCTGTCTGTCTCTCAATCTCTCTCTCTCACATACACACACACACATTCCATAATGGTTTGAGAGAAACATAATCAGTATTACTCAAATTAATAATTAAAATTTCCAGATGCAGAGTTATATACACGTACAAGTGTATCTAGCCACATATATTTGCATACATATGAATGTGTATATGTGCAATGGTCAAATAACAGTCCATTTGAGAGACATATATCTAGTATTTACAACCTGTTAGCATTTACATAACACTTCAAAGTCTATGAAGTACTTTACAAATATTATCTCATCTCATCATCACAATTACCTGGGGAGGTAGGTATTATTCCCCGGATTTACAAATGAGGAGACTAAAGCAGGCAAATAAGTAAGTGATTTGCCCAGGATCACACAGGAAGCTTCTGAGGCTGAATCTGAACTCATGTAATTCCAGGCTGACACTCCTTTTCCTTTCAAAGAGATTCCATTTTAGGGGGAAGGCCTACATTGAGACAATTAGTATCATAATCACTCTCTTTAGAGAAGCTGATCAGTTCACAAATTGAAAGCCTCTTTATTAGAATCCTTCGGAATCTGACATTTGCTTAACAAGATCTTACTCCATCAAGATTGAAGATGGGTGAATATGACAAAACTGGAGGGAGGAAGAAAGATGAATTGTCTTTTAAAATATTTAAGAGGTGGGGCAGCTAGGTGGCGCAGTGGATAGAGCACCAACCCTGAAGTTGGGAAGACCTGAGTTCAAATCTAGTCTCAGACACTTAACACTTCCTAGCTGTGTGACCCTGGGCAAGTCACTTAACCCCAACTGCCTCAGCAAAAAAGCAAAAAAATAAAATAAAATAAAAATAAAATATTTAAGAGGGGCAGCTAGATGGTGCAGTGGATAGACCACCAACCTTGAAGTCAGCAGGACCTGAGTTCCAATCTGGCTTCAGACACTTAACACTTTCTGGCTGTTAACCCCAATTGCCTCAGAAAAAAATAAAAATAAAAATAAAATATTTAAGAGAACAGAGGAGTTTCAAATGCCCACAAGCACTTATATTCAGAGTTCTCCAAAAGTCTTAATGGAGTTTAATTATATAATTGATGGTAATACTCTACTCATTGCTAATCAGGTCACTCTTCAAGTCAATTCAAGTTAGAACTCTAGTCAAGAAGCCACAAAGAAAGGACCTCTGGGAAGTCAGAAATGCCACATCCAGAGACAGCAAGAGCAAAAAAGCTTAAGTACTTTGTTCAAATGAGAAGAAGACTGTCAACCAGCCTATTTCTGTCACAAAAGCCAGTTGCATCTTATTAATGTGGCCTGTTAGGGGTAATTTTTTAAACATGTGATTTTTGGAATGAGGTGCTGATTAGTTTTTCTGAACTTTCTTGCTTTTTAAAATTTTGTTATAAGGAAAAGCTCTATGGAAGGAGTAGGAATATGTTAGGAAATGAAAATCCAAAACCAAAAAATGCCAATAAAAATTAAATTTTAAAAAGGTTGTGATTTTGATAACCTCATATGTAAACTATGGAGGGTCTCATTCAGAACCTATTTATTCTTAACTTAGATACAATCCTAAAAAACTTAGCTCATGAGCTCAATCCTAGCAAGTTAGAAAGGGGCAAATCATAATATGCAATGAGAAGGAATAGAATCTAAAAGAAAGAAAGAAAAAATAGAAAGCTATATAAAAATAAAAGAAATTCAAAAAGCAAAGCTCCTTGGAGCCAGTTAACATAAATCTGTAATGTGCTATGTTTTATGAAATTTTCATCCCCAGTGGTGAAAATAAACATGTTTTAATGTATTAGGGCACAACCTACATGAAAATGTAGGGTAGATGAAGTACTATATTTCCTGAAGATGCTAGATAGTCCACACCCTAGCAATGACAAATTGATATTATCTTCACATTTAATAAAATAAATTGCCCCCAATATTGGTACATTTACAATGAACTTGGCCCGTTTTGAAAATGATAAATCTTTAATTTTAAATAATAATAATCAAAGCTCATTTCTTTTACCCATTTCAGCCTAATCTTTAAAACCTCAATTCAGTGAAGTTCTAATACATTATTATCACAATATTTTATATTCACCCAATAGCAGTATTTCTACAGATATGCATCATAAACAACTTGAAAGAAATACTTTCTACAACATATTTTCAAATATATACAAGAGAAATTCCTGGAGAACATCAATTTACTAATGTAATTCATTCCCATGTTGGGGAACTAAGTTTTAAATTTTGGCAGCTAATAAGTCTTAAAATGGAAGGGGAGAAAAAGACAGGAAAGTAGATAAAGTTCCTGAACAAGACACTCCATCTTCATGAGATCAGGATGTTAACTGGCGAATCTCTTCATCACCATACTTTTCCACTTACAGGCTCTCACTCATTATGAGAAGGAAAACAACCGGAGATTTTCAAAGACCCGATTACTTCACTGCAAACTTAGATAGATATTACAGCAACCTAAAAAGTCTCAGAATAGTCTGCACCAACAAGGCCTGATGATGGAATATACCTCATCTTACAAAACCTGATAAGACCTTCCAGCTAAGTTTTGAGCAATTCATTGCCACAGCAACTTTTGAAATCCACCTAAAGGGATAGAAGGCTTGCAGTTTTTGTCTCATTATTCATGTTGATGGCTAAATTCCTGAAGTTCTAAAATTTCATTAAATTACTATGTAGATTAGTATGAGGAAAAAGTTTAAATTTTTATAGCATATTTTTTTTAATAATAGCTTTTTATTTTTCAAAATACATGCAAAAATAGACAGTTTTCAATATTCACTCTTGCAAAACCTTGTGTTAAAATTTCTCACTCCCTGCCCATCTAACCCCTCCCTTAGACAGCAAGTAATCCAATATAAGTTAAACAAATGCAATTCTTCTAAACATATTTCCACATTTATCATGCTGCACAAGAAAATCAGATCAAAAAGGAAAAAAAATGAAAAAGAAAAAACAATGAAAAAAGGTGAAACTACTATGTTGTGATCCACATTCAGTCCCCATAGTCCTGTCTCTGAATGCAGATGGATCTCTCCATCACAAGTCTATTGGAAATAGCCTGAATCACTTCATTGTGTAACAAACACTTAACAAGGAGAAGCCATCAAAAGCTTTTTTATATGTCTCAAGAATGACAAAAAAAATAAAAAGAGAGAAACCTGAAAAGGGTACCCTTAAGATAAAAAAAATTACTTTGTGTAAATATAGATATATAGATTGTTTAAGTATGATACACACACATAACTTTGCAAACACAGTCATTTATATCTGTGTGTGACACATCACACACATATGTAATATATAATACATATTGATCATATATAAAACTGTGTATATTCTCACACACGATTATAGGAATGTGCAGGTGACACCACAACTGAGAATTATATATATATATATATATATATGTGTATATATATATATATATCTTAGAGAATTATCTTAGGAAAGAATTATCTTGGGGTGGTCATATAGCTCCCAGCCTCTTAAACTGTGACTCATGACCCTACATAGGGTCTTTGGTCTTTTAATTAAATGAGGAAGTCATGAAATTATGATTTATTATCAGTAAATGTATGATATCCCTACTTTATTAATTTCTATACTTAGGGCCATGTAAAAATTTCTCAGACCAAAAGGGGTCACAAAAGGAAAAGATTTAACAAACCCTGCTACAGCTAGTATGTATCAGAAGCAGGATTTGAATTCTGGTCTTTCTAGTTTTAGGCCAGTCCTCCATTAACTATATCCTGGTGACTCTCAAAAGTAAATATGGACAATCAAATACAATGTATCACTTGGAACAGCCAGAAGAAACAATAAATTATCCTTATATGTAACTTGAGGATGGAATATTGGGGGACATCATGGTATTTTAAGAAGGTATTTTCAAAACCTGAATAGTGAAAACTGAGAACTAAAATATTTATATGGGAATGTGTTCTAAACAGATGACACAAATGGATCTCTGAGTAAAAAGGATGGCTATTGTTCATTGTGAGATCATATCAATTATTCAGTGAAAAAAGGAGCATCAGTAATCTTTCCCAAATGAAGCTACAGCTTCCTCTTGAAAGAGAGTAGCCAAAGCTATGAAGGTGGGAATAGCAACGACTTGGAGCAATGCCTGATTGTTTCTGACAGATTCCAAAGGCAAGATGGACATTCAACAGACATAAGCTTTACAGAATTTAATATTTTTATCCTACAAGCCACATGGTCCAAAGCATTTAACAAATTACGTAGTTCAGAATCATAAAGATGCCAAAAATCTTTCAGCTGCTAACTTAACACCTTCCTGATGAAAAGGCTATTACTTTGGGAATGATGTATTAAAGCCTTTTACTTTCCAATATTTTTTGCAGACTAGCTCAAAATATAAAAAGACCTCCAGCAAGCAAGCACTAATGTGTCAGTGGACATTAAGAATATAATTCATATTATGAATTTATATTAAACACATAGTGGTTTCATCACAAAGAAGCTACTGCCCGAAATCTGATGTATCTCTTTTTTTCGTAGGACAGCAGCGGTTTTAAATTATTATTCTTGATTATACTTAGATTAGAACTGTAGAATCACCTTGGACATTTCTAGACTGCCCCTGCAGGGGCTGGAAAATATATCATTCCATTTTGGGGGAGGATGGGAGGAATTTTTTTTCCCCTCAACCTTTTCACATTATTTAATCCAGGAAAGTGATAAATGGGAAGAAAACAGGATTAGGAAAGAAGAAACTGAAGTTCCTATCCTAGCTCCTTTCTTGGCTAACGTTCTTGGAAAAGTCAACTTACCTCTCTAGAACCAAGATTTCTCAGGGGGATATTAAGGAGGATAGACTAAATGATCACCAAAATCCCTTTCAATTCTATCATTCTATTGCATCAAGTTAACAATACCTACACCACTGAAAAACTGTGGATGGTGGGAACCAGGAACTGCTATTCTCATTCAGAGCTTCTCAAACTACTCCAGGCACTCACAGAAATCTACATTTGGAGTCCATGCCTAGATTATTTTCCTACTGAACTCAGCAACAAGTATCATGCACAAAAGTCTCATTCTCTTGCTTTGCAGATTCTGATTTTTTAAACAAAATATTAATTGGAAACAACAATTATTCTCTCCTTCAAGCCAGAAGTCCAATTGCTTTAATTAAAACTTTAAAAATTCAAACATGGTTAATGCTAACTAGTGGTTTGAATTAATAATTCCTAACTTCTGAGACCAATGATTTCTAGTGCATTTTAAGAAACTTTTTAAAATAATGTCAACAAAAGAGTTAATGTTGAAATTAACCTGAATAGCCCAGCGTGTTGGCACCTGGCAGCAATAGAAAATCTTCAGGCGTTCCAATACAGAAGTAGTTTTATCTTCAAACTGATCTGCAAGAGCCTGCCAACAGAATAATCAATATTCAAATTTTAAAAAACCAGTACATTGGGAAGATTGTTCTAATAACCATGTGACTCAACAATTTAAAAGCTATTTAAACAAAACCACAAATAAAAAAACTGACTAGGAAAAAAAGTACTTTTATTTAACCACAAAATTCCCATTCCCAAAGGCATAGTCAAGATATCTACAGAGCATCTATTTTCATCTTTGTTAATGCAAATAAATTGTAATTAGCATTTCTATTCCAATTCTAATGAATGTTTTCCAGAATAAGTAAAATCTCAATTACCAATTAAAGACATTTGCTTAAGAATATTTTCTTGTTTATTGATCATCAACAAAAGCAGAATTTTCTCAATATTACTGAAATATAGCTTTAATAAAAACAGTTATCATATTTCTATGGAGTGGAAAAACTGGATGACAGATGAGCAGAAGACTTGTGTGTAGCATACTATAGAATAACAAATGGCCATGGAACATTAGAAAATTATACCAACAAACAGAGCAGCATGGCACAGAAAAAGCCTTCTTTGAAAAAGCATAGCACTTCTACAATATCCTAAGGGGTAATAAGTAATGCAAACAGGGACCAATTATCTAAACATCAACTACAGCTGTAATGGTCTTCACGTAATCTATTATTAAAATTAATATAACAACCATCTTTCACAAATATTCCAACATAGAACAATATTAAGAGAATCATAAGAGTGCTTGGATGCAGTTTATTAGTATGTTTTCTTTTCACTCCCAAATTCCTTCAGATCTTTACTCAACACTGAATCATCATTCCCTTCTTTGCATAAGTCTTTCATCTTTTTGTATGGTTTTATTGGTTTAATTTGCTGCATGATTACAAGTCTGTCAAGATTGTAGTCTCAGAATAAATTAAAATTATCTAAAGAGCAAAGGAGAAGTACTTGGTAGGTTATAAGAAGACTGTGACTCACTATCCCCATCTCAACTTACCCAAAATGAGATTTCTAAAAAGAAAGTAAAGGATGTCAGCAAAGAAATGTGTAAATGGAAAAAAAAAATCCTAATCATCTGGCAAGAAGAAGGGATAATTTTTAAACAGTCAACATAGACCATTGGTATCCCTACAATGTCAAAAGAAACAGAAAATCCTGTATATGTTGACTGGACCAATCTACACAAATTTATGGGAGGGCATGAGGTAGCCACTGTTAGATTATAATCTGTACTACTGGAGGGAACATAATAGTTCTGCTGGATTACTAAAGATCATAGATCATGGCTTTAGAGCTTAAAAAAACCTTCAAGGCCATTAAGCCAAATCTTTTCATTTTATAAATGAGGAAAAAAAAGCTAATTTGAGTAGTACTTTCTCAAAAGGTATTTGAATTGAGCTATGACAAAAGTATTAAGTGACAATTCATCAACACATCTCTGAGATACTTGTTAAAAAAATTTATTTGATACTAAATTTAAAAAAATTAGAAAATACCAAATAGAAAAAAAAAAGACAGAAAAAGGAAAAAAACAAAACACTGTCTTGTGCCCAGCAGAGCATCAAAGAAGATTCAAAACAGGTAACAATAAATTTCCATTTGAAGAAAGCAATAGATAATATGAAAATAATTTTCCACTTTCATCTCACCCCACCACCCCCAAGGAGGCTACAGTTAAGCACACATATATACATATGCATTTACACATATGTAGATATGCATCTAAAACAATATTAATATGACTGAGATAATATAGATTATTCTCTTGATTATGTCTTTAAGTTTGACTTTGAGATCAATAATTACTAGCCCTACTTTTTTTAATAAGTTCTACTCCTGATCCTTTTTATTATATTTATATATATGGCTTATTTCTTGTCCCTACTAAATCTTCTACTTTAGTTCTACTCCTTGACTTGCTTTGCTGTTGCTTAACCCCACAATGACACCCATGAATCCTTCCCTCATCTTCTCCCCCCACCTTTTTCTTCCCTTTACACATCTTGTCTGACTCCCATTAATCTACACACACTCCTATATCCCACCTTATTTACCCTATTCCCTCCCCCCTTATTTCTTTATAGATTTTTAAGTATGTTATATCATATGTTATAATATATATATATATATACATACATAAAATACACACACACACACATTGCTCCCCATATAAATGTTGTTCCCTATTTAACACATTCCTGATGGGAGAAAGTTTTCAGAATTGCCAGCTCTCCTGTCCCATCTAATGCCTCTGTATTATTTCTTCATCTGTACCTCATTGGCATGGTATTATTTTTACCTTTTGAACTACTCAATTACTGATGTCAGTTTTAGACATATCATTCACATTTCTATATATAAATTATAAATACTATGTCCTTGTTGAGTCCCTTGAAATTAGTCTTTGCTGAATGAATGGCTGAATGGCTCTTACATATTAATTTTTCTGTCTAATTCAGGCTTGGTTGGGATAACGTCCTAAAAATCTGTGAGTGCATTGAATGTCCATTTTTTGTTGCTGTTCAATATCACAATTAGTTTTGCTGCATATGGTATTTTTGGCCACAGGACAAGTTTTTTTGCTTGATAATATGTAATAGTCCAGTACCTTTGGTTATTATAGCTGCTGATAGAGAGGGTGGAGCCAAGATGGGGGAGTGCAGACACGACTCTCTGTGACTTCCTCTGATCTTCTCTTAAACCAACAGCAGATAAAGCCTCTGAACTGGTTCTGGAGTCAAAGCGTCCCCAAATATCTGGAGTACAATACATTCCTTCATTCTCTCTCTCTCTCTGTTTTTTTTTTTTTTTTTTTTTTTCTTTTTTTTTTTTTTTTATTTTTTTTTTTTGCTGAGGCAATTGGGGTTAAGTGACTTGCCCAGGGTCACACAGCTAGGACGTGTTAAGTGTCTGAGACCAGATTTGAACTTGGGTCCTCCTGACTTCAGAGCTGGTGCTCTATCCACTGTGACACTGAGCTGCCCAAAGTATAACACTTTCCTAAAGAATTTACCTTGGTTGAGATCCGGAGCAGGTCTGTTTCAGTCGGGCAGGAGGTCAGGCAGTTTGCCCAGCTCTGGGAGACAGGGCAGGAAGCTGGGTGGGACTTAGCATGGCAGGTTCTAACCAACTGGAGAGTCCCTGGGAGACTCTTGGGACACTCTGCCCTGATTGGGGGTAGGTGCTTTGGCAGATCTGCCTTTTGTAAAAGGCAGATTGTAACCCACTAAGAACAAGGACCTAGCCTGGACAGCCCAGCACCAGAAGTCAATCAGTTGAACTGCCCCAGGGCAAATTACCACAGCCTCCACTTCTCTGCTTTAAATAGACCTCAAGCTTTTTATTTTATTTATTTATTTAGCAGAGGAGGTTTTTTTTTTTTTTTAAATTAAAGCTTTTTATTTGCAGAACATATGTATGGATAATTTTTCAACAATGACCCTTGCAAAGCTTTCTGTTACAAAATTTCCCCCCCCCCCAGTCCCCACCCCTCCCCTAGATGGCAGGAAATCCACTACATATTAATTATGTTAAAAAACTTGACAAATCGAATACCTATATACATATTTTTACAATTATCTTGCTGTGCAAGAAAAATTGGACCTACAAGAAAAAAAAATCTGAGAAGGGGAATATAATGCAAGCAAACATCAATAGAGAGCATGAAAAGGTTATGTTGTGGTCCACTTTCATATCCCTCTCCCTGGGTGTATATGGCTTTCTTCATCACTGAACAATTGGAACTGTTTGAAATATTTCATTGTTGAAGAGAGCCATGCCCATCAGCATTGATCATCATACAGTCTTGTTGCCGTGTATAATGATCTCCTGGTTCTGCTCATTTCACTTAGCATCAGTTCATGCAAGTCTCTCCAGACCTCTCTGACATCATCCTAATGGTTGTTTCTTACAGAACAATAATATTCCATGACATTCATATACCATAATTTATTCAGCCATTCTCCAATTGATGGGCATCCATTCAATTTCCAGTTTCTAGCCACTACAAAAAGGGCTGCCACAAACATTCTTGCACATGTGGGCCCCTTTCCTTCCTTTATGATCTCTTTGGGATATAAGCCCAATAGAAATGCTGCTGGGTCAAAGGGTATGTACAGTTTGATAACTTTTTGAGCATAGTTCCAAATTGCTCTTCAGAATGGTTGGATCCCTTCACAATTCCACCAACAATGTAGCAGTGCCCCAATTTTCCCACATCCCCTCCAACATTAGACCTCAAGTTTTGTTTTGTTTTGTTTTGTTTTTTCTTTATTAAAGCTTTTTATTTGCAAAATTATGTATGGGTAATTTTTCAACACTGACCCTTACAAAGCTTTCCATTACAAATTTTCCTCCCCCAGTCCCTATCCCTCCCCTAGATGACAGGAAATCCACTACATGTCAATTATGTTAAAATACTTGACAAATTGAATATATGTATGTATATTTCCACACTTATCTTATTGTGCAAGAAAAATCATATCTACAAGAAAAAAAATCTGAGAAAAAAACACAATGCAAACAAACATCAATAGAGAGCATAAAAATGTTATGTTGTGGTCCACATTTCATATCCCTCTCTCTGGGTGTATATGGCTTTCTTCGCTGAACATTTGGAACTGGTTTGAAACATTTCTTTGTTGAAGAGAACCATGTCCATCAGAATTGGTCATCATATAGTCTTGTTGTTGCTGTGGATAATGATCTCCTGGTTCTGCTACTTCGCTCAGCATAAGTTCATGCAAGTATCTCCAGGTATCTCTGAAATCATCCTGCTGGTCATTTCTCACAGAATAATAATATTCCATAACATTCATATACCATAATTTATTCAGCCATTCTCCAATTGAGGGGTATCCATTCAGTTTCCAGTTTCTAGCCACTACAAAGAGGGCTGCCACAAACATTCTTGCATATGTGGATCCCTTTCCTTCCTTTAAGATCTCTGGGATATAAGCCCAATAGAAACACTGCTGGGTCAAAGGGTATGCACAGTTTGATAACTTTTATAGCATAGTTCCAAATTGCTCTCCAGAATGGTTGAATCTGTTCACAGCTCCATCAACAATGTATCAGTGTTCCAGTTTTCCCACATCTCCTCCGACATTCGTCATTATCTTTTACTGTCATCTTAGCCAATCTGACAGGTATTTATTAGACCTCAAGCTTTTTTAAAAAATGAATAAAAAACAGAAAAGAACTCTCACAATGGACAGCTTTTATGGAGAGAGAGAAGGACAGACCTGAGATCCTGAGGTTCAAAAGGGAAAGCAACTCCAGAGGAAGCCACAAAGGAAGACATAAGCTAGTCCCCATTTCACAGGGCTTTCCTAGAAGATTGCATAAAGAATCTCAAAAGAGAATAAGAAGAAAAATGGGGAAATGAAATGAGATCATTGCAAGAAGTATATAATGCCCTACAAAAGAGATATGAAAAAAAGACACCAATTCACTGAAAAAAGAATTGGTGAAATGGAAAAAGACACCAATTCACTGAAAAACAAAATTGGTGAAATGGAAAAAGACTGCAATGAACAAAAAAAATTCAATTGGCCAGTTACAAAAGGAGCTTAAAAAGGTAACTGAAGAAAAGAATATATTAAATATTAGAATTGAACAAATGCAAGTGAATGACTCAATAAGACTTCAAGAATCAGTCAAACAAAAACAAAAGAAAATAGAAGAAAATATGAAATATCTCCTACAAAAAACAACTGACCTGGAAAATAGATCTAGGAGAGACATTTTAAGTATTACTGGACTTCCTGAAAGCCATGATGAAAAAAGAACCTAGACATTATCTTCCAGGAAATCATGCAAGAAAACTGCCCTGATGTTTTAGAATCAGAAGGTAAAATCGCCATTGAAAGAATTCACTGATCACCTTCTGAAAAAGATCCCAAAATTAAAACCCCAAGAAATATTGTGGCTAAATTTCAGGATTATCACACCAAGGAAAAGATATTGCAAGCAGCTAGAAATAAACAATTCAAATACCAAGGAACAGTAATTAGAATCACACAAGATCTGTCAGTCTCTACATTAAAGGATCGAAGGGCCTGGAATCAGATATTCCAAAAGGCAAAGGAACTTGGATTACAGCCAAGAATAACCTATTCAGCTAGAATAAGCATTATCTTCCAGGGAAGAAGATGGACATTTAATGATATAGGTGAATTTCCCCCTATTTCTAATTAAAAGACCAGATCTGAACAAAAAAATTGACCTCCAAACACAGAATTCAAGAGAAGCATAAAAAGGTAAAAAGGAAAGAACTCTTGAGAACTATATTTCTACTATGGGTATACTTAAAGAAAGGGGGTATAATTTGATTTTACTATGATAATTTGAAAAAAACTAGAGGTGGAAGGGCTATCTTACTGGAAAAAGAGGGAAAAGGAGGTAAAATAAGGTTTTAAAAAAAGGAGGTAAAAATATAGTTGCTGATAAATCTAATTCTAATTGTAGCTCCAGCATACCTGATTTGTTTTTTTTGTTTCTCTGTTTCTTGTAGAAATTTCTTTTTTTAATCTGGGGGTGTTGATATTTAATAATAATGTTCGTATGTGTTTTCCTTGTAGAATCTCTTTGATGTGTTAATTAGTGGGTTTTTCCTATTTCTACTTTCCCCTCATATTCTATCACTCCAGGACAATTTTCTTTGATTACTTCTTGCATTTTTGTGTCAAGGTTCTCTTTTTTTGGTCAGAGCTTTTTGGCAGTCCAATTATTATGTTTTCTCTTCTTGATCTGTTCAACAGATCTGCTGTTTTTCTTAGGTTTCACATTCTCTTCTGTTTTTTTCATTCTTTATATTTTGCTTTGTCAAATGTCCCACATCCCCGCCAACATTCGTCATTATCATTTCCTGTCATTTTAGCCAATCTGATAGGTGTGTAGTGGTACCTCAGAGTTGTCTTAACTTGCATTTCTCTGATCAATAGTGATTTGGAGCACCTTTTCATATGACTAGAAATGGTTTTAATTTCTTCATCTGAAAATTGTCTGTTCATATCCCTTGACCATTTATTGACTAGAGAATGGCTTGAATTCTTATAAATATGAGACAATTCTCTATATATTTTAGAAATGAGGTCTTTATCAGAACCCTTAAATGTAAAGATGATTTCCCAATTTATTGCTTCCCTCCTAATCCCCTTTTTAATTGTTAAGAAGTTTTGCTGACACCTTAATTTGCTTCTTTGCAACTTAGAACTACTGCTACAGGTTTTGGCTTTTGCAACCAAGTGGAACACATATCAGCCCTCTTCTACATGGCAAAACTTAAAATATTTTAACATTGGTACAATCCCCCATTCCCACAAGTCACCTCTTCATCAAGATAAAAACATTCCCAATTTCTTAAAGTGGTCTTTATATATTACATGGCATGAACTCAGAGACTTTTCCTATTCTGGCTGTCCTACTCCATATGCTTCCCAGATTTTTTATGCATACATACATATGTGTATATATTATATATGAGTGCGTGTGTATTTGGGGGGAAAAGAGGGGGAGTAGAAAGGGGTACAGGCACAGAGAGAGAGAGAGAGAGAGAGAGAGAGAGAGAGAGTCTTTCCTGACCTGTAACACTTAGGGCTGAATATAATATTCCTGAGGTGATCTGAATAGTCAATGTCTTCCTTCTTCATAGGATTTATGTCCCTCTTACTGCAGCACCAGCTCACAGTAACTATTTTAGCCACCACATCATCTCACTGCTAATTTATATAGAGCTTTCAGTACACAAAATTCATAGATAACTTTCAAACAAACTGTTGCTTCCTCCATCTTGTACTTGGTCAAACTGATTTTTTTTTTTTTTTTGGGGGGAACACAAGTGCAAGATTATTTTTACCTCTACTGAATTTTCTCTTATTACATTCAGCCCAATGCACTAGTCTGTCAAAATACCCTCACTTTGCCAATAGTGTGTAGCTTTCCCTCCTAGCATTATAGTAGTTGAAAATTCAATGACCATGAGATTTGTTCCTTTATCCATGTCATCCCTCCCGCCAAAAATCACTGGAGATTTTCTGCCAAGATAAAATCAATCTGTTAATGACTACTCTGACCAACACCAAAATATAGGTCCAAATTCATCTACTGCACTTATGTAACTATGCAGCTATTCCACACAAAAACCAATGTGAAATATCTGATCAAATGCTTTGAGCCAAGATGGTGGATTAGAGGTACCATCCAGCTGAATTCTCTCAATATTTCCTTCCAAATAACTTTAAAACAATGCTTCAAATCAAATTTTTGGGTGGCAGTCTCAATCATTTGTCGTGAGACATTTTTCTAAGCTAAGACCAGTTAGGAGGGTGACAGGAGAGCCAGGAAGGGCTGTGGACCCTGGAGGCAGCCATAACAGTAGTAGTGCAGCACTTTGGGTAGCTCACAGCCTTGAGACCGTAAGGTCAGACAACTGGTCAGAAAAAGATTACAGGGAGCTTTGGAGGACCAGGTGGAGTTAGGCAGCTCTATTGTCCATAAGCAGCCCCGAGTCATAATTTCTGGGCAGAGAGGAGTACTAGTGGTGATTTAAAAAGGAGCAGGGGCTCTGGTCACAGTTTTGGGATCAAGAAGAGTGTTAGGGTTTCTGGCTGGAGGGAAACATGGGCTGCTCCTGAGTAAAGACCAGAATCTGCTCATCACTTTCTGATAGAAATCTCAAAATGAAAACTCCCAAATATGTTATAGTTAAATTCCAGAGCTCTCTAATCAAAGAAAAAATATTTCAAAAAGTCAGAAAGAAACAATTAAAATATCATGGAGCCACTGTCAGAATCACTCTAGATTTAGTGAGCTGACGGTTTAGAAAATGATATTCTAGGAGCCAAAGCAGCTAAGATTACACGCAAAAATAATATGATCAGTAAAACTGAGTATAATTCTTCAAGGGAAAAAATAGATATTTAATAAAATAAAGGACTTTCAAGCATTTGTGATGAAAAGACTAGGTCTGAATAGAAAATCTGACATTCAAACAGAAAATGCAAGAAAAGCATAAAAAGGTAAAAATGTTGAGTGATTATGTGGGACACAATAAAGTTTATTTACAATCTTATATGAGGAAATGATACATATAATTTCTAAAAACTTTATAATTATGAGGACAATTAAAAGGAGCTTACATAGACAGAAGACATGAGTATGAGTCAATTATGTTTGCTCTCAAAAAAAAATCAAGTGATGAAAAAGGATGCACTGGGAAAAGAGGAAAGAGAAAAAAACTCAGAAAAGAAAAAGGAGAGAGAATGGAAAACATTTTCTCAAAAAAGACTTACAATGAATAGCTTTAACATTAGAGGCAAAATGTGGGGAGAGGATAATGTTTTTACCTCACTCTCAATGGAATTGGTTCAAAGTGGGGGAAGGAATACACACACACACACACACACACACACACACACACACACAGAATTAGATAAAGAAATGTAACTTATCTAATAGGGAAATAGGAAGAAAAGGAACTAATGGAAAAAGAATGGATGACAATACTGAGGGAGGATTGAGGGAGGGAGAGATTAGAAGTAAAATAGACTTTTGAGGAGGGACAGGATTAAAAAGAACCTGGAAAGAAGAAACAGAATGGGAAGTAAATATATAATAATCATAACCATGAATGTGAATGGGATGAATTCAAACATAAAATTTCAGATAAAAAAACAGATTAGAAATCAGATTTCAACAATATATTATTTACAAAAGACACTCTTAAAACAGAAAGACACACAAATAGTTAAAATAAAGGGCTAAAGGCAAATATAACATTCTTTAAGTTAAAGCAAAAAAAAAGGCATGGATGGCAATCATAATTTCAGACAAAACAAAAGGAAAAATATACCTAATTAAAAGGAATAATCAGAAGAATTACATTTTTATAAAATATACCATAGACAATGAGTAAATTTTACAGAAAATTTACTGGATAAAGACCTCCTTTTTCACATATATACTGAGTCCAGAACTGAGTCTAAAAAATAACAGTCATTCCTTAATTGACAAGTGGTCAAAGGGTATTTCAGAAGAATAAATCAAATTCTATAGTAATATGAAAAAATGCTCTAAATAACTGATTAGAGAAATGCAAATTAGAACAACTTTGAGGATCCACCTTATAATGGGTACATTAATGAATTGCTGGTGAAGTAGTAAAATGGTTCATTCATTCTAAAGAACAATCTGGAACTATGCCCAAAAGGTTACAAAACTGTGTATACTCTTTGACCCAACAATACCATACTAGATCTGTACCAAAGAGACCAAAAAGAAAAGAAAATACTTTGTAATTAACTGTACAAATATATGTGTGTGTGTTTCTATGTATGTAATTAATGATGGCTAAGAATCAAAAAACCAACATAATATTCATCAATTGGGGAATGGTTGAACAAATTGTGACATATGATTGAGATGGAATATTATTGTGCTCTACAAAATGAAGAGGATAATGGTTTTAGAAAAAATGGCAAGATCTATATGAAATGATGCAATATAAAGTAAAAAGAAACAGGAGATCATTGTGCACAGTTAATAGCAATGCTATAAAGATAATCAATTGTGAAACACTTGGCTCTTCTGATTAATAGAGAAATTTAAGACAATTCCAAAGCACTCAAGATGAAAAAATGCTATCCACCTCCAGAAAGGAATTAATAAACTCTGAGTGAAAACTGAAGTATAATTTTCTTACTTTCTTCATTTTTCTTGCTTTTAAAAAAAATGGCTAATATGGAAATATATTGTGCATAATTTCACATGTATGGGGGGCGGAGCCAAGATGGCGAACTCCCGGGACGTTCCCTCAAACCCAGACAAAGTGAGCCTTCCAACTGGTTTTTGAGTGAGGGCCCCGCCAAGCATTTGGACTACAACGCACTTCTATCAAAGATCTACCTTGAAAGAACTCTGGAGAAGGTTAGCCTCAGGGGAAATAGGCCGCTGGTCGAGATCAGACTCCACCCTGGGTGGAAGTCAGGGCTGCGATAGAGGGGCGGATTTTGGGCACCCAGGAAGCCCCTGGGAGACGCCTGGGCCACTTTGCTCTGCTTGTGGGCAGGTGCTTTGGCAGATCTGCCTTTGGAAAAGGGTGGATCGAGACCAGCTGAAAACGTGGCCCTAGTGCGAATCTAGCCCGACCAGCCTCAGACCGGAAGTCAACTCAGCAAACTGCCCCAGGGCAAATACAAATTGTTGCAGTTTTCTCTGCTTTTGACCAATATCCCAACTTTAAATCATGAGCAAGAAGCAGAAGAGAGCTCTCACCATAGAAAGCTTTTACAGAGAAAAAATAGAACAGTCCCCAGATCCTGACATTATGAAAACAATCCCAGATGAAGCCACAAAGGCAGACTTAAGTTGGTCTCCCTTTCAGAAGGCTTACCTGGATAATTGCATTAAGAATCTCAAAAGAGAGCTAGAAGAAGAATGGGGAAGTAAATTGAGATCAGGGCAACAGAAATATCAAAAACTGGAAAATAGGACTGGTGAATTGGAAAAAGAAAACAGTTCACTGAAAAATAAAACTGGCAAAATGGAAAAAGAATGCATTGAATCAAGAAATTCAATTGGCCAGCTACAAAAGGAGCTAAAAAAGATAACTGAAGGAAATAATACTTTAAAAATTAAAATTGAACAAATAGAAGTAAATGACTCAATAAGACTTCAAGAATCAGTTAAACAAAAACAAAAAAATGAAAAAAATAGAAGAAAATATGAAATATCTCCTAGGAAAAACAACTGACTTGGAAAACAGATCCAGGAGAGACAATTTAAGGATTATCGGACTCCCTGAAAGCCACGATGAAAAAAAGAACCT